>OX596010.1:46004605-46123697 GCA_951394025.1 Heteromyza rotundicornis
ATCAATCAATCAATCAATCAATCAATCAATCAATCAATCAATCAATCAATCAATCAATCAATCAATCAATCAATCAATCAATCAATCAATCAATCAATCAATCAATCAATCAATCAATCAATCAATCAATCAATCAATCAATCAATCAATCAATCAATCAATCAATCAATCAATCAATCAATCAATCAATCAATCAATCAATCAATCAATCAATCAATCAATCAATCAATCAATCAATCAATCAATCAATCAATCAATCAATCAATCAATCAATAAATAAATAAATAAATAAATAAATAAATAAATAAATAAATAAATAAATAAATAAATAAATAAATAAATAAATAAATAAATAAATAAATAAATAAATAAATAAATAAATAAATAAATAAATAAATAAATAAATAAATAAATAAATAAATAAATAAATAAATAAATAAATAAATAAATAAATAAATAAATAAATAAATAAATAAATAAATAAATAAATAAATAAATAAATAAATAAATAAATAAATAAATAAATAAATAAATAAATAAATAAATAAATAAATAAATAAATAAATAAATAAATAAATAAATAAATAAATAAATAAATAAATAAATAAATAAATAAATAAATAAATAAATAAATAAATAAATAAATAAATAAATAAATAAATAAATAAATAAATAAATAAATAAATAAATAAATAAATAAATAAATAAATAAATAAATAAATAAATAAATAAATAAATAAATAAATAAATAAATAAATAAATAAATAAATAAATAAATAAATAAATAAATAAATAAATAAATAAATAAATAAATAAATAAATAAATAAATAAATAAATAAATAAATAAATAAATAAATAAATAAATAAATAAATAAATAAATAAATAAATAAATAAATAAATAAATAAATAAATAAATAGAGCCCGACCGATTAATCGGCTTCGGCTTCGGCCGTTATCAGCCGAAAATGCACATTCGGCTTCGGCTTCGGTTTTTCCAAACAATGGCCGAAGTTTTGGCCGAAGCTTTTCCATTTTTTTTTCTTATTTTTGCGACACCGAAAACCATTGGAATTTCCAGTGGGACATAAGAGGCCCACAAAACAAAAAATATGATTAAAATTTAACTTAGTAATCATCGAATATTGAGTGAATCTCGCCTCGAATTGAGTGGCACGGGGTTACAGCTGCCACAAAGTACATCCTTGGACATTTTCTGGGTGGATTACTGAATATAGATTTGGAAGCTTAATACTCGCCCTGTTAAAAGGAGTCCTGGTAATCTAAATGAAATTTCAAATATAGGGGTAGGAGGCTCACGGAAGAATTCTACCTTTTAGAAATGTAGCCCAAATTGCTGCGCCAACACATATGAAAAGTACTTCTGGTGCTCAAATCCGGGACCGATTTTGGTAAAATTTTACATTTAAAGTTCAAAGCTTCACAGGTGGTATTTACCATCAACTAGAACATCCCTTGCTGACGGATTTGGGGAGTCCTTAAAAAACAGCTACTTAGATGGATTTATTCTTTGTAGAATTCTCTACCATTTCTACTAATTTCCCATTTTTTTATGCTTTACTCCAAAATTTTAAAAATGATTTTAAAAAAATCCACGGGATATATGGGATAATCCGAGGCTCCTGTTAATTTTGACCTAGGAGGCCCAAATTTGTTTGTGAATTCTTTTGGTTACTTTTATTATTTGTTTAAATAAAATTTTAGTTCCTTAAAAAACTAAATGTGTATTTATACACTCGAATTTGAATGAAAATACACAAAAAAACAAGTTTCTAATGGTTTTTTATTTAAGTATCGGCTTCGGCTTCGGTATAGGGGTTCGGCGTCGGCCGATGTAATAGGTTGCCAATTGACCTTCGGCATCGGCTTCGGCTTCGGCCTGAAAATGCTTATCAGTCGGGCTCTATAAATAAATAAACAAAATAAATAAATCAAATAAATAGATCAATAAATAACAATCAATATTCTGGCCTGCTGGCAGGAAAAACTACGCTACCGGCGGCTATAAGGAGTGAGCAAGCGGGCTCCGGGCCGTCGTCATCCATTGACCGCAATGCTACGGCGGTGGCTAACTTTGGCCGCAGTAGCAGATATGTCTACAAGTAACCAAGATGATTCTAGCGTAGAAGCAGACCCCTTCAGGAGGAACTCAGTTCTGCTTTATTTTCCACCACTCGGTGTCGAGAAAGTACCGCAAAATAATGTGTCCCCACCCCAAGCTGGGACAGAAACTCCGATAAACATCTCGGAGCGCCGATACGAGATTGAACCATGGAAGGGTGGTACACCCCGGATGTCAGCATCACTAAAGGTTAAAAAAGATACCCTTTACAAAATGGGCCTAAAGATGAGCGAATTGGCGGAATTGATGATGGATCCTCTAAAACGGAATTTGAATCTGAAAATGAGGGACACTTTAGCCGCCATCCAAACACTACACAAGTGCGCAGTGCAAGAACAAGTTGAGGCCTGGGATTCACCTGCGAAGCAACCAGAACACGAGCCACTTCCCACAAAGGAAATAAACATCGCGGGAGTGAACAAGGCCTCGCAAACGTCTTCTGACTTTAGACCAGCTAGAGACAAGAGGATATGGGACAGAGCAGGAGGAAAACTGGAATCGCCACTGAAGAGGAAAAAAAATGCGGATACAATGAAAAAATCATCAGAAGGGTTCAGGTCGAGCATAAACCGAGTAGTTTTGTCAGAAAACACTGAGTCTGAAAGAAGAAAGGAAGTACCAAGAGAAATACAAACTGATATCGATGTACAGAATAACGAGCTGCCACAGATTAGTAGTAAATCAGAGTGGAAAACAGTTAAGAAGAAGACCCAGAGGAAAAAACGAGATGAGAGTGGCAAACGCAATCCGAAAAACGCACGGAGAGACGCAATAGTGATCACGAAAACTGGCAATGTATCATATGCGGATATACTCAAGCGGATGAAACTACAACCAGATCTACAAGAGCTTGGTGAAAGCGTTAATAAAATAAGAAAGACCGCAAATGGTGAGCTGCTCCATGAACTCAAAGGCAGATCAGACACTCAAACCGGAAAATACAAAGAAGACATGGAGAAATTCTTACAAAACTCGACAAATGTGAGAACACTCTGCCACATGCTCACTGTTGAATGCTGCAACATGGACGAAGTAACCATGCCCATTGACATCTGCCAGGCCATTGCAGAGCAATTCTCAACTCTTGGTAATGTACGAGAAAGCTCAATCAAGACAATGCGAATAATACGAGAAGGGACGCAAACAGCGCTGATCTGTCTACCAGCAAGGGAGGCTAATGTACTCCTGATAGCCGGGCGCATACGCATAGGCTGGACGAGCTGCAGAATTCGCGAGCATATCACGCCAACCAGATGCTTCAAGTGCCTAGAGTTTGGGCACATTGCTCGAAACTGCAGAAGCGATGTGAACCGCACTGACAAATGCATTCGGTGTGGCACCAAAGGTCATAAGGCAAAAGGCTGCGTAGCACCACCAAACTGTGCAATATGCGAACGAGGGAGTAAGGGTAGTAATGGACACAGTACTGGAAGCTATCAATGCCCAGCGTATAAGACAGCAATACGATTAATAACGAAGCGGCATGTTTAAGTGCATACAAATAAACTTAAATCATTGCGAGGCAGCACAGGACCTCCTTGCGAAAACAGCAGCTGAACTTAAAGACACCATCATTCTCATAAGTGAACTCTACAAAACCCCCACCCTACGAGGGAAATGGGTAGAAGATAAAAACGTAAAGGCAGTTATCTGGACCTGCGGAAATCTGCCGTTCGAGAGCATGAAAAACCGCCAACATGAATGCTTCGTATTCGCAAAAATCAGAGGAGTACACTTCTATAGCTGCTACGCCCCGCCAAGCCTAGGCATAGCTGAATTTAAAGTTATGCTTGACCGCCTGACCGCAGATGCGAGAGGAAAGACGCCGATAGTCATAGGGGGTGACTTCAATGCCTGGGCAGTGGAATGGGCACAAAAACAAATCGAAGGGGAGAGGCACTCCTGGAGGCATTCGCCACCCTAGACCTAGCTCTGCTAAACCGGGGCACGAAGCAAACTTACTGCAAATTCGGCGCAGGATCCATCATAGACCTAACATTTGCTAGCAGTTCGGTCTAAAGAACGATCCAATGGCAGGTCTCGGACCTATACACGCACAGTGATCACCAAGCAGTGATCTTCGAAACCATACAGACGGTATGAAAGAAGGAGTACGATATCCAAAGCGCAGCGGAACGGGTGGAAGACAAACAAACTAGACCATGAAATGCTTCGAACCAGCAAATGGTGACGCGGAAGAAAGAACAGCTCATGTTATGAAATCACTCGCAAAGACATGTGACGCATCCATGCCGCGGAAAGGCAAAGGGAACGGAAGAACACCGGTATACTGGTGGAATGATGACATCGCTAACCTACGTTCAGAGTACCTAAGACTCCGCAGAAAGCAACAAAGAGCAATAGGTAGAGAAGGCCATGAAATATTACGAGCAGAATTCAAAGAAAATCGGAAAAAACTCCGAAAAGCAATACTGAAGAGTAAGAGTGAATCCTTCCGCTCTCTCAGAGAGGACGTCCAAATCAACCGGGCCTTGATGGAATTCCAAACGCCGTCTTAAAAGAAGCCATTAAGAAGAATGCAGAAATATTCAGTGCCCTATACACAGCCTGTCTAATCGAAGGAAAATTCCCGCGACGATGGAAGCAACAACAACTGGTCCTTATTCCGAAGGGTGATAAACCTCCAGAAGAGCCGTCCTCATACAGACCCCTAAGCATGTTGGACACGGCTGGAAAGGTTCTCGAACACATACTGTGCACTCGACTGGAAGTATATACAGAAGGAACACCTGGCCTGTCTAAATGGCAGTATGGTTTCCGAAAAAAACGAAGCACAGTCGATGCGATAGATGCGGTATGCAAAATTGCACGGAATGCTCTGGCGGGGAAAAGATGGAACGGCGGCGACAAACAATACTGCGCAATTGTTACGCTGGACGTAAAAAACGCCTTCAACACGGCTTACTGGAGTCGAACCCTGACCTCCCTTAGTGCTTTACATATACCCAACTACCTGTTCCGAGTCATAGCGGACTATCTCTCAGATAGAACGTTGATATACGATACGGAAGTAGGGCCTAAGCGATACAAAGTTACTGCAGGCGTACCGCAAGGGTCCGTACTGGCGCCACTACTGTGGAACGTAATGTACGATGGTATCCTGAACATACGGAAGGCAAAAGGCGTGGACATAATCGGGTATGCAGATGACATAGCCATAGTGGTCGTGGCTAAAAATCTGAGCGACGTAGCTAGCAACTGTAACGAAACCATACAAAATGTTAAGTCGTGGTTATCAGCAGCGGGCCTAGCATTGGCCGACCATAAAACAGAAGTAGTACTGATGAGTAGCCGAAAAAAAGTGGAGAGCCTTGAAATACGCGTAGGCGCCCACATCATTACATCGAGTACGCACATCAGGTACCTCGGAGTACTCCTGGACCGCAGGTTGAACTTTAAGGAACACCTAAAATAGGCAAGTGACAAATCTAAAGTGGTGGGCGCGGCCTTGGCAAGACTAATGCCAAATATCGGAGGGCCAAAGCAACAAATACGAAAGTTGTTAGCGAGCGTCAACACGTCCATACTAATGTATGCGGCACCCATATGGGCCTCAGCGTGTAGCTGTGCCGCCTATATGAGAGGAGTCATAGCGTCGCACAGATTAACATCACAGCGGGTGTGCAGCGCATTCCGGACAGTCTCTGACGACGCGGCCAGCGTACTAGCAGGGCGTTGGCCAATAGACATTGCTGCAAAACTGGCAGAAGCCTTGCGAAATGCACAGGAGCACACACAGTTGGTAGAAATCCGAAATCGCAGCCAGCAAGAGTGGCAAAAACGATATGATGCCTCCTCAAAAGGACGGTGGACGCACAAATTGATCCCAACTATCAATATATGGATTGGAAGAAAACATGGCGAAGTTAAGTACCAACTAACACAGGTACTGAGTGGCCATGGATGTTTCCGAGAGTACCTATTTAAGTACAAACACGTTGACGACCCCCATTGCTTATTTTGCGTCAATAAGCTTGATAATCTGACCACAGAGTGCGTCAGATTCGGAGACACCAGACACCACTAAGCCCAACTACCCTTGTGAAACACATGCTTACCTCACAGAAATCCTGGGACACAGTAAGCGCAATCCTGTCAACTATGATGCAACAACTCCGATGCGACGAGCAAACCGCAAGAAAAAATTCTGTCTCACAAATTGTGAATAAGCAGTAGGCTCCAACCTGCCCAACAGGAATGCGATCGCAAGGGAGATGGGTTTAGTCGGTAAGAATCCGGCACATTTGGAAGTACGGGCTTCCCATCTTCCTACGAAAAAAAAAAAAAAAAAACAGACAGACAGACAGACAGACAGAGTATTATTAGAAAGTGATAAACTAGAAAAACAATTTCCACCAGTAACAAAACCATTAAAGCAGTTAATTGATACAACTAAGGAATATAAAAATATATAACAGGAAAAGTGTAAACAAGAGAGGTACGAGAAGGAATCTGATGATGACGATGAAACCTTTAAATCTATGAATTTTACCTCTAGTTCGCCAATTCACAGAAAAGAAGCTCTAGCGTTCAATTCACCAATTCAAAGAAACGAAACAAAATACTTAAAAACGGAAAATAGAAGCGATCAAGTTATATATGAAGAAAAATATATAGTGGTATTCACGATGCCAATGATAGTGGTGATAACTCCAAAATAATAGCAGACTTATCATTGTTAAAAAAAGAAAAGAAACATACGCAAAGGCGACGAAATTTCCACCGTCGAAGAGTTATAATGAAGGATATTGATGATCCTTGGCAGGCTGATCTTGTTGACATGGCTACATACTCCACATATAATAAAGGTTATCGCTTCATGCTCACAGTTATTTGCATTGGGAGTAGCGCTGAAACAAAATAAGCTGATGATCTTACACAAGCCATGAAAAGTATACTCCTACAAGGAAACATACCACATAACATTCAAACTGATGACGGAAAAGAGTTTTTCAACAAAGTATTCCCCAACTTGAGGCAACAACACAAAATTAATCATTACTCAACGTATAGTGTATTGAAAGCATCTATTGCAGAACGCTTTATCAGAACGCTAAAGGAAATGATGTGGAAAGAGTTTAGTTATCATGGAACATACAAGTAGATTGAAAAGTATAAAATTTAATTAATGATAGGATTGTTTCTAGTCTAGCGTGATGAGTTTACATCCGATTGTAAAATGCTTACATGTTTTTTAAAGGTATGTTTTTCCTCTATCAAATGATTTAAGATTCAATAAAAAATGACGAATTATTATGTGAATGAGAAAAGTGCAAAATGCATAAATGCGATTTAAACGGTTTTAAGAACTGATCCAGAAAAACTGGTAGATACGGGTACTCTTTTTTAGTCCCCTCTAATAGAATCTGTCAATCCCGATCATGTGAGTTTTTTAGTGTCGGACGGTATAATAACTTGTTTCATGTATTGGTAATCATGTTATTGAAATACCTATTGGATCGTATGAATTTGATGATATAGTAGAGCATATCGTATTTGAGTATGAACATCTTGTTACCAAAGAAGTCAGCGCTAACAAAGAACACAACGCTAGCAATGCATTTATCACTAGCAATGACAATATTCTTCAAATAGCTGCGAATAATAACACAATGCAGGTGTGTATATTCTCTGCAATTGATGATATTTTTTTCAATAAACCACGGAGTATCGCACCGTTGTTGGGCTTCGATAAAATTGTATAGAAAGCAGGCGAAGAGCACACATCAAATAATAGTTTGATGATAACAAAAAACAATGTAGACCCCATTGAATGCAATATTGTCAGTGGTTCATATATAAACGGGGTGTTGGCGCATACACTACATCAGTTTTCAATTAATTTTGAACCCGGATACAAAATAGATGAAATTCGGAATAATCTTATTTATTTACCAGTTAATACAAGAGAAATTAGTTCAATTACAATAAAAATTGTTAATCAAGACGGGAATTGCTAAATTTTCGTGGAGAAACAATTTCACTCAGACTTCATTTAAAACCGGAAGAGTAAAGCAAAGGAAATGATTATATACTATAAAAATCCTTTGAGAGGATCTCCAATGATTAGTAAGCCCCTAGCTGTTGATCAACGTGGACATAAGACAAATTATCATCAAAATCAACAACAAAATCGAAACAAAGCTCTTTCTACTGCGAACAAGAAATACTTGAAATATTTGGGTTTTAAATTTATCGCGCTATTTTGAACTAAAACTTTTTAAAACAAACTAAAATCAAAAATCCCCACGCGATAATTAAATTCCCTATTTGCCCGAATAGCAGAGTCGCGAAGCGTGGGATTTAAGACGACCCTCGCGGTATGGTATCCCCGGACGAACGAACCACACGAACACACGAAAACCTGATAAATAAACTTCTTTTAAAAACTACACCGAAACTGCCGCAATAGATATATATATAGGTATATATATAACTATATAAAAGAAACGGAAATTTTCCCGACACAAGGAAAATAATACCGAACACAAACCCTTTTTCAAAATCAACCCAAACCGACAATCACCCAAAAGAAATTATTCGTACACCAAAAATTATATTTCTTTAAACGCAATTGATTTGCGGGACCAGACCAACCTGTCTGAAATCCCTCGCACGATTCTTTGCAGAATCTATTCACCAGCTGGACTTCGATAAAATTCGATGTCCAGCAACAACTTGGCTCTGATGCGGGACGACACAAACAAAAAAAAAGGAATAAGGAAGAGGGGGGGGGGGGGGAAACGGCCAAACAAATTCCAAGCAAACTACTTGAAATTCCCAGGACGGAAACACTTCACCAAAACAAATCACGACCGAACACAACCTGTCCAACTCTATTCAATTCCTCAAATTCAAAACACTAAATGGCCGACTGCCACAAATAAAATAAAGCAAAATAAACACTAGCTGGCAAAACTAAACCAGCGCGCAAAAATACTCCCTTTGGAACACTTGTCCTCCAGCCACAGTCCGACGATGGCAACAGCTCCACTTCACCACTCAAAAAAATACAATTTAAAAAAAGGAAAGAAAATTATCCAAATTTTGGAAACAAATAATTTAAGATTCAATTAAATTAAAAAAAATCTAAAACTTTAACACTCTCCTTCTTCCCTGCTCAAAAAGAACTAAAAGAATTAGAATATATGAGCGCCTATGACGCTCACTTTCCATTTATTTTCCCACATACATAGAGTGCGGTTTACGCAGAAACCAGTGTCCGCAGTCGGGGCTTTACCCATACCTATATGCGAAAAATCTCTTCAGATTTTTCTAGGTGTGTTTGGCAAATTTACATATACCCCCCTGCACCCACCAAAATGAAATATACATTTTGGCGGCACTCATGTACGTATAGGCGAAAGCATAAATGTTCCCAAATTCCTCTCCCTCAAACATTTTTGACATTTTACTATTGTAATGGCGAGGCTGGCAATACCCTCATCGGATCGCCGCCGCTCGCTGAGCTAACTTAACGAAAGCAAAAGCGAAAGAAAGGAGAAGAAAGCAAGATAACTTTGACAGCTCAAACAAAATATTCAGCTTTCTTCTTCCGCGCGCCGGTCGCATATCACCCGCGAGTGGCGAATTTGTTTTGCTTAACAAATTAAGCAAAACAAATATATTTATATAAAATAAAATTAACAATCAATAAAATCGTGCAGTGCGTTCTTTCGGTTAGTGCGTGTGAGATTTTGTTCCTTCGATTTTGTTCGCCCGTCGCCCCCAACAAAAGGGAAACATAAAAAAACATAACAAACAAAACAACAAAACAACAACAACGGTGGCGCATATTTATACCGCGACAACCCCACCTCCACCTCCGCGAAAGTTGCTTGGTCTCCTGAGACCAGCCAACTTTCGAATCTAACCGGAGAAAATCACCCTGAGTCGATGTGCGGCCTAAGGTCCTGCACATGCCATGTCCCCTTTTCTCGTCCGTCTTCGTCTTCCAAAACATATGTCCACGGAGACACCCTCTTTTTAACCTTAAACGGTCCAACAAATTTCGGAGCTAACTTCGCTGACAAAACAAAATTACGTCTCCATACTAACTCGTGCGGTAAATACTGTACATCTCTACGTCTGAGATTGTAAGTCTTTGCTGTCTTGGCACTTGCCATTTCTAACTTCTTCCGTATGTCTTCCCTCAAGTCTGCCATTAACTTGGCCCGGTCCTCACTACTACTGTCCGGTTGGTCTGAGTCTCCCACTCGTCTATAATCTCTATCACCCCTGACCGCCACATTTCGGCCAAAATTCACGAAGTATGGAGACGCACCCAAAACCTCATGCTGCGCTGTTCGAATGCAGCACACCACCTTTGAGAGATGAGAATCCCATGTCCGATGGTTTTCTGAAATATATGCTCTCAAAGTGGTCTTTATTATTTGGTTGATCCGCTCGGCCGGATTGGCCTGCGGATGATAGTGTGCAGTGTACCGCATCTGCACACCATACGACGCGCATAAACTCTGCAGCTCCTTGCTGCGAAACTGTGGCCCATTGTCGCATACAATGGACCTCGGAACTCCAAAGACATTATCTTCCAACTCCTTGCAAACACTCTTTGCCGTTGCATTTCGCAACGGAAACAACAATGGGAATTTGGTGAAGTAGTCAACCACCGTTAAAATATAACAAAATCCCCGACTAGACTTCACCAAGGGTCCCACCAGATCTACGCAGATCATTTCCCAAGGTTCTAACTTCTTTGTCCTCTCTACCATACAACCAGCTGGCTTATTGTTGTCAGGTTTCACCCTCTGGCAAACCTGACAACCTTTAATATATCTAGCTATCTCTGCCTTCATTTTCGGCCAATAATATTTCTCAATTACCCTAGCGTATGTTTTCCTAACGCCCATGTGCCCGATAATGAATTATCGTGACACTCGAATAAAATACTGCGCCTATCACTCTTGCCCACAACTCTCTTCCACTCGTACCCAGCACTAAACAAACTATTTGTCCCTGCCTTTATGTGTTTATATAACACCCCATTTTCAATTCTCCAAGCTGGGTAATCGAGTGGTTTATCCTCCACTTTCCTAACCATGGAATCCACCCATGGATATCTAACACGCCCATCTACCTCCCCTACGACTGGGACACCTCTAGAAAGCATGTCGGGAACAACATGATCTTTCCCCTTACGATGTATGATTTCATAATCGTATTGCTGGAGCTTTAAAGCCCACCTAGCCAACCTACCGCAAGGATCTTTCAAATTGTTGAGCCATACCAACGAATAATGATCTGTCACCACTGTGAACCTAACCCCTTCGATGTATGGCCTCAACTTCTCAACTGCCCACAAAACAGCCAAACACTCCTTCTCGGTAGTGGAATAATTCCTCTCGCATCTACTCAACGACCTACTCAAATACGAAATGACCTTCTCCCCTTCATCAAACTGCTGTGTCAAAACGGCACCTATTCCAAAATCGGAAGCATCAGTCTGAACTACGAAGGGTCGTTCGAAATCAGGACAGCTCAGGACCGGCGCCGTCACTAGACGCTCCTTGGCCTTCAAAAAGCTGTCCTCACACTCCGGCGACCATCTAAACCTGTTCTTCTTCTTTAGAAGATCAGTTAGAGGTTTAACCAAATCTGCGAAATTCGAAACAAACCTACGATACCAAGAAATGGTGCCAACAAACTACCTGACTTCCCTTCCATTTTTGGGCGCTGGAATTTTCAGCATTGCCTCAACTTTCTCGGGGTCAACGTGCAAGCCCTGTCGATCAACAACATAACCTAAGTACCGTAGCGAAGAGAGACAAAAATTACATTTTTCCCTATTCAATCTAAGCCCTGCCGAACAAATCCTCCTCAGGACCTCCTTCAGAACCTCAACATGCTTATCAAATGTATTTGTAACAATAATAATATCGTCCAAATACACGAAAACATGGGGTTCCAAGTCAGCCCCTAGGACCTCATCTATAAATCTCTGCCAAGTTGCAGGCGCATTGTGCAGGCCATAAGGCATGCGCTTGAACTGGTAGAGCCCCCTACCCGGAACTGTAAATGCCGTGCAGGCCCTAGACTCCTTCTCTACTGCGATCTGCCAATAAGCGGATTTTATATCCAAACTAGAGAGATATTTGGCGTCCTTTAGCTTATCTAAAGTAGCCGAAATATAAGGGAGGGGGTAACTATCTCGATCCGTATTTTTATTCAGTGTCCTATAGTCGACACAAAACCTATAACTCCCATCCTTTTTCCTAATCATCACAACCGGTGATGCCCAAGGGCTGTGAGAAATCTCAATCACACCCTTTTCTAACATATCTTCTATTTCCTCATCTATGCGCCTCTGAATAGCGGGCGATACCGGATAGTATCGCTGCTTGACTGGTTCCACATTTGGCTTTGTACGAATCCGATGTTCGACCAAATGTGTACAACCAAGTCCCTCAGGCATAGACCTAAAAACATCTGCAACAAACTCCTCAAGAACCGATTTTTCCCTAGTTGACAACGAAGACCTATCAACTATCGCCGCTACTGACGAGACCTCGACTTGGTCGGAAAACCTCCACTGATTCTTGGCCAAATCTGGCACTACACCGGCCTTAGACCAAAAGTCTACTCCAAGAATCAATGATTGGGGTAAATCCGGTATTACGAGGCATTCAACGAGGACCGACTTGCCCTCTACCTCGAAAGGGACCGAAACTACCCCCCTAACCGGAACTTCTTCACCATCAGCAAGCGCAACCTTGCTGACCGCAGACGCCAATAAACTTATCCCCCAGGACTTTAATGTGTCCCAGCCTTGCCTACCAAGAATCGTCCTGGTGGCCCCCGAATCTAAAAGCCCTAACATACGCACTCCAAAAATTTTAACACCTAAATATGGCCTATTATCCAATTCTCTACCTGAAAGAGAAAAACTCAAACAAATTTCGGACGGACGTTGCCTCTGAGGCCTACCACTATTTGCCCTAGCCAGCTGGTTTCCCGCAGGCAACCTACCTAAACCTCGCGAACTTCTTGTCCTGCTTCCACAAGAGCTCGCTCCCCATTTCCCGACTCTTCGCGGGCCCTCGGAGCCGCTCTCGGGGCCGCCTCCCTGTCCGAGCGCTCCTGCGATTGCCCTGCTCTCTGAGAGCATCGGGGGCAATCACGCTTTAAAAAACCAGGCCGCCTACACCCATAACAATATATTTCCCTAGGGCAGTTGGACATAACATGTCCAAACCGCCTACAATTAAAACACCTAAAAGAATTTTGGGGAGGAGCCTGAATTCTCCTCTCCAACCTAGCGTCACGCAAAGTGGCCCTGACTTCAAGAACTTCGGGTTCAGCCGAGACGTAAGCCAAGTCTGGCTCCAACAAATTCTTGGATCGGCTGCTGGGCGGCGGCACGAATGCTTCCACATTCGCCCGCACAGCCTCCAGCTTCCGACCCAAGGAAACCAACTCCGATAAAGACTTAGGCTCAGCCAAGCCCAGCTGAGTCTGGTAAAACGGGGACAGGTTTGCGATAACCAGACCCAGCATACCCCTCTCTGACAAGGGGTCGGACAGACGACCGAACAACCCCCTCATCGCCGCTACATAGATACCTATGGACTCAGTCCCACCCTGAGTCCGTCGCCTAATCTCTGACATCAAAATGTCGTCGTAGTTGGCGGGCAGGAATTCCAGTTTCAGCTCGGCGACCAACTCTCGCCAGCCTGCAACTGTCCTGCGGACATCCCTAAACCAGAGCAGGGCTTTTCCAGAAAAAAGCTCCACTGCTCCCCTAAATAACTGGGCTTCACTAACGCCCCGAGCATCGCATAGCTCGTCTACCCTCTGTAGAAAGGCATGTAGGGACATATCCCTTCTCTGACCGGTAAACTTTAAATCCCACTTGGACAAATTTACAACTCCCTGAAACCCTAACATGCCCTCAAGCAACAGAGCCTAAGACTGGTCATTAAAAAAAAATTATTAAAAAAACTCAAAAAAAAAATAACCTAAAATTTAAAAACATTAATCCAAAAAAAAAAAAATATATATAAAAATAAACCAGCGTACCACGCTCACAGAATTAAAAAAAAATTTTAATAAATAAAATCAAATTGAAAAAAAACTTAAAAAAACAAAACAGTAATTGGCAAAGAGGCGGACAACACCACCAAACACCAAAAATTACAAAAAAAATTTAAAAAAATAAAATGGAACGGACTCACCGAACTATCGCGAACTCCGCTGCTCCGACCAATTCAAAAAAAGCTAAATAAATAATAAAAATTAATTAGTCAAAATATAAAAAAATAATATACAAAACACTAAAAACACCACCAAAAAAAATTATTTATTTAAATCAAAAAAAAAATTTAATTTTAAAAAAAACCCGAAAAATAAAAAAAAGAAATATTACAAAAAAAATCAATTTTCCAAAAAAATTATACAATAAAAAAAAATTTTAAAAAAGTTAATATTTAAAAAAAACTTTAAACAAAATAGCCCCACGTTGGGCGCCAGCTTATCGCGCTATTTTGAACTAAAACTTTTTAAAACAAACTGAAATCAAAAATCCCCACGCGATAATTAAATTCCCTATTTGCCCGAATAGCACAGTCGCGAAGCGTGGGATTTAAGACGACCCTCGCGGTATGGTATCCCCGGACGAACGAACAGCACGAACACACGAAAACCTGATAAATAAACTTCTTTTAAAAACTACACCGAAACTGCCGCAATAGATATATATGTAGGTATATATATAACTATATATAAAAGAAACGGAAATTTTCCCGACACAAGGAAAATAATACCGAACACAAACCCTTTTTCAAAATCAACACAAACCGACAATCACCCAAAAGAAATTATTCATACACCAAAAATTATATTTCTTTAAACGCAATTGATTTGCGGGACCAGACCAACCTGTCTGAAATCCCTCGCACGATTCTTTGCAGAATCTATTCACCAGCTGGACTTCGATAAAATTCGATGTCCAGCAACAACTTGGCTCTGATGCGGGACGACACAAACAAAAAAAAGGAATAAGGAAGAGGGGGGGGGGGGGGGGGGGAAACGGCCAAACAAATTCCAAGCAAACTACTTGAAATTCCCAGGACGGAAACACTTCACCAAAACAAATCACGACCGAACACAACCTGCCCAACTCTATTCAATTCCTCAAATTCAAAACACTAAATGGCCGACTGCCACAAATAAAATAAAGCAAAATAAACACTAGCTGGCAAAACTAAACCAGCGCGCAAAAATACTCCCTTTGGAACACTTGTCCTCCAGCCACAGTCCGACGATGGCAACAACTCCACTTCACCACTCAAAAAAATACAATTTAAAAAAAGGAAAGAAAATTATCCAAATTTTGGAAACAAATAATTTAAGATTCAATTAAATTAAAAAAAATCTAAAACTTTAACACTCTCCTTCTTCCCTGCTCAAAAAGAACTAAAAGAATTAGAATATATGAGCGCCTATGACGCTCACTTTCCATTTATTTTCCCACATACATAGAGTGCGGCTTACGCAGAAACCAGTGTCCGCAGTCGGGGCTTTACCCATACCTATATGCGAAAAATCTCTTCAGATTTTTCTAGGTGTGTTTGGCAAATTTACATATACCCCCCTGCACCCACCAAAATGAAATATACATTTTGGCGGCACTCATGTACGTATAGGCGAAAGTATAAATGTTCCCAAATTCCTCTCCCTCAAACAGGTTCAAAAAGTACAAAAGCTTTAGTCCAGGTTTTGACATTTTACTATTGTAATGGCGAGGCTGGCAATACCCTCATCGGATCGCCGCCGCTCGCTGAGCTAACTTAACGAAAGCAAAAGCGAAAGAAAGGAGAAGAAAGCAAGAGAACTTTGACAGCTCAAACAAAATATTCAGCTTTCTTCTTCCGCGCGCCGGTCGCATATCACCCGCGAGTGGCGAATTTGTTTTGCTTAACAAATTAAGCAAAACAAATATATTTATATAAAAAAAAATTAACAATCAATAAAATCGTGCAGTGCGTTCTTTCGGTTAGTGCGTGTGAGATTTTGTTCCTTCGATTTTGTTCGCCCGTCGCCCCGAACAAAAGGGAAACATAAAAAAACATAACAAACAAAACAACAACAACGGTGGCGCATATTTATACCGCGACAAATTAAAACTATAATAGATCAAATATGAGTGAAATAATAGATATATTGCAAAAACCGATCTATGACGATCGTATCACTAAAAAGGAATTTCACAGCTATGCAACGTACTTACAATCTTTTAATAACAATGATGGAATACGCAACACAATTCAGACAGACAGACAGACAGACAGACAGACAGACAGACAGAGTATTATTAGAAAGTGATAAACTAGAAAAACAATTTTCACCAATAACAAAACCATTAAAGCAGTTAATTGATACAACTAAGGAATATAAAAATATATAACAGGAAAAGTGTAAACAAGAGAAGTACGAGAAGGAATCTGATGATGACGATGAAACCTTTAAATCTATGAATTTTACCTCTAGTTCGCCAATTCACAGAAAAGAAGCTCTAGCGTTCAATTCACCAATTCAAAGAAACGAAACAAAATACTTAAAAACGGAAAATAGAAGTGATCAAGTTGTATATGAAGAAAAATATATAGTGGTATTCACGATGCCAATGATAGTGGTGATAACTCCAAAATAATAGTAGACTTATCATTGTTAAAAAAAGAAAAGAAACATACGCAAAGGCGACGAAATTTCCACCGTCGAAGAGATACAATGAAGGATATTGATGATCCTTGGCAGGCTGATCTTGTAGACATGGCTACATACTCCACATATAATAAAGGTTATCGCTTCATGCTCACAGTTATTTGCATTGGGAGTAGCGCTGAAAACAAAAAAAGCTGATGATCTTACAAAAGCCATGAAAAGTATACTCCTACAAGGACACATACCACATACCATTCAAACTGATGACGGAAAAGAGTTTTTCAACAAAGTATTTCCCAACTTGATGCAACAATACAAAATTAATCATTACTCAACGTATAGTGTATTGAAAGCATCTATTGCAGAACGCTTTATCAGAACGCTAAAGGAAATGATGTGGAAAGAGTTTAGTTATCATGGAACATACAAGATAGGATTGTTTCTAGTCTAGCGTGATGAGTTTACATCCGATTGTAAAATGCTTACATGTTTTTTAAAGGTATGTTTTTCCTCTATCAAATGATTTGAGATTCAATAAAAAATGACGAATTATTATGTGAATGAGAAAAGTGCAAAATGCATAAATGCGATTTAAACGGTTTTAAGAACTGATCCAGAAAAACTGGTAGACACGGGTACTCTTTTTCAGTCCCCTCTAATAGAATCTGTCAATCCCGATCATGTGAGTTTTTTAGTGTCGGACGGTATAATAACTTGTTTCATGTATTGGTAATCATGTTATTGAAATACCTATTGGATCGTATGAATTTGATGATATAGTAGAGCATATCGTATTTGAGTATGAACATCTTGTTACCAAAGAAGTCAGCGCTAACAAAGAACACAACGCTAGCAATGCATTCATCATTGTCTTGAATTATCTTTCGAATTTGTTCAAAACAACTTAGAAACAGTTTCTACACCGTTGAAGTCATTTTTTTGCTTCAAGAATACAAATTTTGTTAAAATGAACCAACTCTTATCTGAAACTAATTGGGACATGAACTTTGAAGATGTTGACGACTGTGTATCAATTTTGAATTGTACGCTCAGCAAAATCTTCGAGATATGTGTTCCAAAGAACATTAAAAAGAATTCGAATGAACTTGGTGCTGTATGGTTTACAAAAGAATTGAGGAAACTAAAAACTTCGAAAACTCGGGCATTTAAAACATATAAAAGAACTTTAAACCTTCAAGATTATTCAAAATATTCGCTTCTGAGACTTAAATATCAAGTACTTAATAAAAAATGCTATGATGAATATTTGAACGATTTGAAATCCAAAATCAAATACGATTCTAAAACTTTTTATAACTTTGTAAATTCAAAAAGGAAAAACACTGGTTTTCCAACTACAATGAAATGGAATGATCGTGAGTCCAACAATCCTACTGAGATTTCCAATATTGTCGCGGTATAAAATCGCGACATGAATGTTGTTGTTTTTATTGTTTGTTTTGTTTTTTTATGTTTCCCTTTTGTTCGGGGCGACGGGCGAACAAAATCGGAGGAACAAAATCACACACGCACTGACCGAATTAACGCACTGCACAATTTTATTGATGGTCACTTTTTTTATATAAATATATTTGTTTTGCTTTCTTCTCCTTTCTTTCGCTTTTGCTTTCGTTAAGTTAGCTCAGTGAGCGGCGGCGATCCGATGAGGGTATTGCCAGCCTCGCCATTACAATAGTAAATTGTCAAAACCTGGACTAAAGCTTTTGTACTTTTTAAACCTGTTTGAGGGAGAGGAATTTGAGAACATTTATGCTTTCGCCTATACGTACATGAGTGCCGCCAAAATGTATATTTCATTTTGGTGGGTGCAGGGGGGTATATGTAAATTTGCCAAACACACCTAGAAAAATCTGAAGAGATTTTTCGCATATAGGTATGGGTAAAGCCCCGACTGCGGACACTGGTTTCTGCGTAAGCCGCACTCTATGTATGTGGGAAGATAAATGGAAAGTGAGCGTCATAGGCGCTCATATATTCTAATTTCGGTTAGTTCTTTTTGAGCAGGGTAGAAGGAGAGTGGCAAAAGCTTTGGTTTTTTTTCTTAAATTTAATTAAATTATTTGTTTCCAAAAGTTGGATAATTTTCTTTTCTTTTTTTAAAAATTGTGTTTTTTTTTGTTGAGTGGTGAAGTGGAGCTGTTGCCATCGTCGGACTGTGGCTGGAGGACAAGTGGTCCAAAGGGAGTATTTTTGCGCGCTGGTTTAGTTTTGCCAGCTAGTGTTTATTTTGCTTTATTTTATTTGTGGCAGTCGGCCATTTAGTGATTTGTTTTTGAGGAATTGAATAGAGTTGGACAGATTGTGTTCGGTCGTGATTTATTTTGGTGAAGTGTTTCCGTCCAAGTAGTTTGCTTGGGATTTGTTTGGCCGTTTTTCCCCCCTCTTCCTTATTCCTTTTTTTTGTTTGTGTTGTCCCGCATCAGAGCCAAGTTGTTGCTGGACATCGAATTTTATCGAAGTCCAGCTGGTGAATAGATTCTGCAAAGAATCGTGCGAGGGATTTCAGACAGGTTGGTCTGGTCCCGCAAATCAATTGCGTTTAAAAAGATTTAATTTTTGGTGTACGAATAATTTCGTTTGGGTGATTGTCGGCTTGTGTTGATTTTGAAAAAGGGTTTGTGTGCGGTATTATTTTCCTTGTGTCGGGAAAATTTCCGTTTCTTTTATATATAGCTATATATATACCTATATATATATCTATTGCGGCAGTTTCGGTGTAGTTTTTTTTAAAAGAAGTTTATTTATCAGGTTTTCGTGTGTTCGTGTTGTTCGTTCGTCCGGGGATACCATACCGCGAGGGTCGTCTTAAATCCCACGCTTCGCGACTGTGCTATTCGGGCAAATAGGGAATTTAATTATCGCGTGGGGATTTTTGATTTTAGTTAGTTTAAAAAAAAGTTTAGTTAAAAATAGCGCGATAAGCTGGCGCCCAACGTGGGGCTATTTTGTTTAAAGTTTTTTTTAAATATTAACTTTTTTAAAATTTTTTTTTAATAAGTTAAAATTTTTTTTTTGTTGTATAATTTTTTTTGAAAATTGATTTTTTTTTGTAATATTTCTTTTTCTATTTTTCGGGTTTTTTTTTTTAAATTAAATTTTTTTTTGATTTTAATAAATAATTTTTTTTTGGTGGTGTTTTTAGTGTTTTGTATATTTTTTTTTTATATATTTTGACTAATTAATTTTTATTATTTATTTAGCTTTCCGCTTTTTTTTGAATTGGTCGGAGCAGCGGAGATCGCGATAGTTCGGTGAGTCCGTTCCATTTTATTTTTTTTTAAATTTTTTTTGTAATTTTTGGTGTTTGGTGGTGTTGTCCGCCTTTTTGCCAATTACTGTTTTGTTTTTTTAATTTTTTTTTCAATTTGATTTTATTTATTTAAATTTTTTTAATTCTGTGAGCGTGGTACGCTGGTTTATTTTTATATATGAATTTTTTTTTGGATGTATGTTTTTAAATTTTGGTAATTTTTTTTTGAGTTTTTTTTAATAATTTTTTTTTAATGACCAGTTTTAGGCTTTGTTGTTTGAGGGCATGTTAGGGTTTCAGGGAGTTGTAAATTTGTCCAAGTGGGATTTAAAGTTTACCGGTCAGAGAAGGGATATATTTCTGCATGCCTTCCTGGAGCGAGTAGACGAGCTTTGTGGCGCTCGTGGGGTCAGTGAGGACCAGTTGTTTAGAGGGGCGGTAGATTTATTTTCGGATAGGGCTTTGATTTGGTTCCGTGATGCCCGAAGGTATGTTTGCAGCTGGCGAGAATTGGTCGTTCAGCTGAAGTTAGAGTTTCTGCCCCATAATTATGATGACCTCTTGTTAGAAGAAATTAGGAAAAGAACTCAAGGTGGGGCTGAGTCCATAGGCGTTTATGTAGCGGTTATGAGGGGTCTGTTCCGTCGTCTGTCCGAGTCCTTGCCGGAGAAGCGTATGTTGGGTCTGGTCAGGGCTAATTTGTGTCCTTTTTATCAGACTCAGCTGGGCTTGGCTGAGCCTGAGAGTCTTTCGGAGTTGGTTTCCTTGGGTCGGAAACTGGAGGCTGTGCGGGCGAATGTGGAAGCATTCGTGCCGCCGCCCAGCAGCCGGTCCAAGGACTTGCTGGAGCCAGACTTGGCATACGTTTCGGCCGAGCCGGAAGTGGTTGCAGTCAGGGCTGCGCAATCTTAGATTGGAGCGGAGAATTAGGGCACCTCAACGGGCTAGGCGTCCGTTCAGGTGCTTTAACTGCAAGAAGTTTGGGCATGTTTCGGTAAACTGCCGAAAGGCGGTTATTTGCCGCGGCTGCGGGCGGCCTGGCGTGATGAAGCGTGATTGCCCCCGATGCTCTCAGAGAGCAGGGCAATTACAGGAGCGCTCGGACCGGGAGGCGGCCCCGAGAGCGGCTCCGAGGGCCCGCGAAGAGTCGGGAAATGGGGAGCGAGCTCTTGTGGAAGCAGGGCAAGAAGTTCGCGAGGTTTAGGTAGGTTGCCTGCGGGCAACCAGCTGGCTAGGGAAAATAGTGGTAGGCCTCAGAGGCAACGTCCGTCCGAAATTTGTTTGAGTTTTTCTCTTTCAGGTAGAGAATTGGATAATAGGCCATATTTAGGTGTTAAAATTTTTGGAGTGCGTATGTTAGGGCTTTTGGATTCGGGGGCCACCAGGACGACTCTTGGTAGGCCAGGCTGGGACACAATAAAGTCCTGGGGGATACGTTTATTGGCGTCTGCGGTCAGCAAGGTTGCGCTTGCTGATGGTGAAGAAGTTCCGGTTAGGGGGGTAGTTTCGGTCCCTTTCGAGGTAGAGGGCAAGTCGGTCCTCGTTGAATGCCTCGTAATACCGGATTTACCCCAATCATTGATTCTTGGAGTAGACTTTTGGTCTAAGGCCGGTGTAGTGCCAGATTTGGCCAAGAGTGGAGGTTTTCCGACCAAGTCGAGGTCTCGTCAGTAGCGGCGATAGTTGATAGGTCTTCGTTGTCAACTAGGGAAAAATCGGTTCTTGAGGAGTTTGTTGCAGATGTTTTTAGGTCTATGCCTGAGGGACTTGGTTGTACACATTTGGTCGAACATCGGATTCGTACAAAGCCAAATGTGGAACCAGTCAAGCAGCGATACTATCCGGTATCGCCCGCTATTCAGAGGCGCATAGATGAGGAAATAGAGGATATGTTAGGAAAGGGTGTGATTGAGATTTCTCACAGCCCTTGGGCATCACCGGTTGTGATGATTAGGAAAAAGGATGGGAGTTATAGGTTTTGTGTCGACTATAGGACACTGAATAAAAATACGGATCGAGATAGTTACCCCCTCCCTTATATTTCGGCTACTTTAGATAAGCTAAAGGACGCCAAATATCTCTCTAGTTTGGATATAAAATCCGCTTATTGGCAGATCCCAGTAGAGAAGGAGTCTAGGGCCTGCACGGCATTTACAGTTCCGGGTAGGGGGCTCTACCAGTTCAAGCGCATGCCTTATGGCCTGCACAATGCGCCTGCAACTTGGCAGAGATTTATAGATGAGGTCCTTGGGGCTGACTTGGAACCCCATGTTTTCGTGTATTTGGACGATATTATTATTGTTACAAATACATTTGATAAGCATGTTGAGGTTCTGAAGGAGGTCCTGAGGAGGATTTGTTCGGCAGGGCTCAGATTGAATAGGGAAAAATGTAATTTTTGTCTTTCTTCGCTACGGTACTTAGGTTATGTTGTTGATCGACAGGGCTTGCACGTTGACCCCGAGAAAGTTGAGGCAATGCTGAAAATTCCAGCGCCCAAAAATGTAAGGGAAGTCAGGTCGTTTGTTGGCACCATTTCTTGGTATCGTAGGTTTGTTTCGAATTTCGCTGATTTGGTTAAACCTCTAACTGATCTTCTAAAGAAGAAGAACAGGTTTAGATGGTCGCCGGAGTGCGAGGACAGCTTTTTGAAGGCCAAGGAGCGCCTAGTGACGGCGCCGGTCCTGAGCTGTCCTGATTTCGAACGACCCTTCGTTGTTCAGACTGATGCTTCCGATTTTGGAATAGGTGCCGTTTTGACACAGCAGTTTGATGAAGGGGAGAAGGTCATTTCGTATTTGAGTAGGTCGTTGCGAGAGGAATTATTCCACTACCGAGAAGGAGTGTTTGGCTGTTTTGTGGGCAGTTGAGAAGTTGAGGCCATACATCGAAGGGGTCAGGTTCACAGTGGTGACCGACCATTATTCGTTGGTATGGCTCAACAATTTGAAAGATCCTTGCGGTAGGTTGGCTAGGTGGGCTTTAAAGCTCCAGCAATACGATTATGAAATCATACATCGTAAGGGGAAAGATCATGTTGTGCCCGACATGCTTTCTAGAGGTGTCCCAGTCGTAGGGGAGGTAGATGGGCGTGTTAGAGACCCATGGGTGGATTCCATGGTTAGGAAAGTGGAGGATACCCAGCTTGGAGAATTGAAAATGGGGTGTTATATAAACACATAAAGGCAGGGACAAATAGTTTGTTTAGTGCTGGGTACGAGTGGAAGAGAGTTGTGGGCAAGAGTGATAGGCGCAGTATTTTATTTGAGTGTCACGATAATCCATTATCGGGGCACATGGGCGTTAGGAAAACATACGCTAGGGTAATTGAGAAATATTATTGGCCGAAAATGAAGGCAGAGATAGCTAGATATATTAAAGGTTGTCAGGTTTGCCAGAGGGTGAAACCTGACAACAATAAGCCAGCTGGTTGTATGGTAGAGAGGACAAAGAAGTTAGAACCTTGGGAAATGATCTGCGTAGATCTGGTGGGACCCTTGGTGAAGTCTAGTCGGGGATTTTGTTATATTTTAACGGTGGTTGACTACTTCACCAAATTCCCATTGTTGTTTCCGTTGCGAAATGCAACGGCAAAGAGTGTTTGCAAGGAGTTGGAAGACAATGTTTTCCTGCTCTTTGGAGTTCCGAGGTCCATTGTGTGCGACAATGGGCCACAGTTTCGCAGCAAGGAGCTGCAGAGTTTATGCGCGTCGTATGGTGTGCAGATGCGGTACACTGCACACTATCATCCACAGGCCAATCCGGCCGAGCGGATCAACCAAATAATTAAGACCACTTTGAGAGCATATATTTCAGAAAACCATCGGACATGGGATTCTCATCTCTCAAAGGTGGCGTGCTGCATTCGAACATCGCAGCATGAGGTTTTGGGAGCGTCTCCATACTTCGTGAATTTTGGCCGAAATATGGCGGTCAGGGGTGATAGAGATTATAGACGAGTGGGAGACTCAGACCAACCGGACAGTAGTAGTGAGGACCGGGCCAAGTTAATGGCAGACTTGAGGGAAGACATACGGAAGAAGTTAGAAATGGCAAGTGCCAAGACAGCAAAGACTTACAATCTCAGACGTAGAGATGTACAGTATTTACCGCACGAGTTAGTATGGAGACGTAATTTTGTTTTGTCCGATGCTGCAAACTATTTTGCAGCGAAGTTAGCTCCGAAATTTGTTGGACCGTTTAGGGTTAAAAAGAGGGTGTCTCCGTGGACATATGTTTTGGAAGACGAAGACGGACGAGAAAAGGGGACATGGCATGTGCAGGACCTTAGGCCGACCTTGGCTGGTCTCAGGAGACCAAGCAACTTTCGCGGAGGTGGAGGTGGGGTTATCGCGGTATAAAATCGCGACATGAATGTTGTTGTTTTTATTGTTTGTTTTGTTTTTTTATGTTTCCCTTTTGTTCGGGGCGACGGGCGAACAAAATCGGAGGAACAAAATCACACACGCACTGACCGAATTAACGCACTGCACAATTTTATTGATGGTCACTTTTTTTATATAAATATATTTGTTTTGCTTAATTTGTTAAGCAAAACAAATTCGACACTCGCGGGCGAGATGCGGCCGGCGCGCGGAAGAGGAAAACTGAATATTTCGTTTGAGCTGTCAAAGTTCTCTTGCTTTCTTCTCCTTTCTTTCGCTTTTGCTTTCGTTAAGTTAGCTCAGTGAGCGGCGGCGATCCGATGAGGGTATTGCCAGCCTCGCCATTACAATAGTAAATTGTCAAAACCTGGACTAAAGCTTTTGTACTTTTTAAACCTGTTTGAGGGAGAGGAATTTGAGAACATTTATGCTTTCGCCTATACGTACATGAGTGCCGCCAAAATGTATATTTCATTTTGGTGGGTGCAGGGGGGTATATGTAAATTTGCCAAACACACCTAGAAAAATCTGAAGAGATTTTTCGCATATAGGTATGGGTAAAGCCCCGACTGCGGACACTGGTTTCTGCGTAAGCCGCACTCTATGTATGTGGGAAGATAAATGGAAAGTGAGCGTCATAGGCGCTCATATATTCTAATTTCGGTTAGTTCTTTTTGAGCAGGGTAGAAGGAGAGTGGCAAAAGCTTTGGTTTTTTTTCTTAAATTTAATTAAATTATTTGTTTCCAAAAGTTGGATAATTTTCTTTTCTTTTTTTAAAAATTGTGTTTTTTTTTGTTGAGTGGTGAAGTGGAGCTGTTGCCATCGTCGGACTGTGGCTGGAGGACAAGTGGTCCAAAGGGAGTATTTTTGCGCGCTGGTTTAGTTTTGCCAGCTAGTGTTTATTTTGCTTTATTTTATTTGTGGCAGTCGGCCATTTAGTGATTTGTTTTTGAGGAATTGAATAGAGTTGGACAGATTGTGTTCGGTCGTGATTTATTTTGGTGAAGTGTTTCCGTCCAAGTAGTTTGCTTGGGATTTGTTTGGCCGTTTTTCCCCCCTCTTCCTTATTCCTTTTTTTTGTTTGTGTTGTCCCGCATCAGAGCCAAGTTGTTGCTGGACATCGAATTTTATCGAAGTCCAGCTGGTGAATAGATTCTGCAAAGAATCGTGCGAGGGATTTCAGACAGGTTGGTCTGGTCCCGCAAATCAATTGCGTTTAAAAAGATTTAATTTTTGGTGTACGAATAATTTCGTTTGGGTGATTGTCGGCTTGTGTTGATTTTGAAAAAGGGTTTGTGTGCGGTATTATTTTCCTTGTGTCGGGAAAATTTCCGTTTCTTTTATATATAGCTATATATATACCTATATATATATCTATTGCGGCAGTTTCGGTGTAGTTTTTTTTAAAAGAAGTTTATTTATCAGGTTTTCGTGTGTTCGTGTTGTTCGTTCGTCCGGGGATACCATACCGCGAGGGTCGTCTTAAATCCCACGCTTCGCGACTGTGCTATTCGGGCAAATAGGGAATTTAATTATCGCGTGGGGATTTTTGATTTTAGTTAGTTTAAAAAAAAGTTTAGTTAAAAATAGCGCGATAATATGTTTGCTGACTTCTTCAAAACGACATATTCTGATAATACTTATGGCAACACATCGTATCCATATAACATCCCCACTTATAATTCCATTCTCAATCCTGTTATAGAATCTGATGATGTCTTACAACACCTAAAATCGTTGAAATATTCATATAGTACTGGTCCAGATAATATTCCTAGCTGTATTTTGAAAGTTTGTGCAGAAAATTTATACATTCCACTTTCAAATATATTTAATGCCTCTATTGAAAGAGGTTATTTTCCGAATTCATGGAAAGAGTCATACATTATTCCTCTTTATAAAAGTGGAACCAAATCATTCGTATCTAACTATAGAGGTATTGCTAAACTTAGCACAATACCAAAGTTATTTGAACAAGTTGTCACAAAGCAATTGGTTCACTCGGTCACAACTTTAATATCTCCTTCACAGCATGGTTTTCTGAGAGGTAGATCAACATCTACAAATTTATTGGAATTTTCTTCATTAACAATGAAGGGATTTTCAAAGAATCTTCAAACAGATGTCATATATACTAATTTTAGTAAAGCTTTTGATAAAGTTAATCATTATTTGTTGATTGAAAAGCTTAAAAGATACGGATTCCCAGATCTTCTTTTAAAATGGGTAGAATCGTATCTGACAAATCGGAAGCAACAGGTGTTATTCGAATCATCAACATCAAAAACTATAGATGTCACCTCTGGAGTTCCTCAAGGATGTCGCTTAGGTCCTATTCTGTTTAATCTTTTTATAAATGACCTTCCTTCTGTCATTAAACATTCGAATGTACTGTTTTATGCTGATGACGTTAAATTGTTTCTATCCTATGACATCTTAGATCAACATAAGTTGTTACAATCAGATCTGACCAGTATAGCTATCTGGTGTGATAATAACTTAATGGAACTGAACCTGAAAAAATGTAAATTTATGACATTTGCTAGAACACACCAACTGTCATCGCTGTATCATATAAATAACTGTAATCTAGAAAAGGTTTTTACTTTTGTGGACCTGGGTGTTACTATGGATCCAAAACTTCGCTTTCATCTACATATTGACTTATGTGTGAATAAGGCGAGGGGTGTTCTAGGTTTCATTAAAAGATGGTCAAAAGAATTTAATGACCCATTCGTTACCAAAAGTCTTTACAAATCACTTGTAAGACCAATTTTGGAATATGCATCAGTCTTGTGGAATCCACAATACAACTGCCACTCTGATAGAATTGAATCGGTTCAAAAACAATTTTTATTATTTGCTTTAAGAAACCTTCGCAGGAATCCGAATCAGAACCTACCTCCATACGAAAATCGTTTAAAACTCTTGGACATTCCTACTCTAAAAAATAGAAGAACGATGCTTAATGTAACATTTTTGATTAAATTGATAAATGGCTCTCTGAATTCTACATTTTTGCTTCAAGAAATTGATTTTAATATCCCAACCCGTCGTTCCAGATCTTTCATTCCTTTGATATTAAGTATGTGCCGCTCTAATTATGCGCAGAATGAACCTTTTCGTTGTATTTGTAGCGATTTTAATAGCCTGTATTCTGTCTTTGACCTGTCAGATTCACTTAATAAAACTAAAACTTTTATATTAAATGCACTTGATCACACTTAAGCCTTTGTTGCTCTTTGAGTTTTTGGACCGCTTAGGGTCTAACGAAATGACAGGGTTGTCAAACTCCACAAAGATCGGCATTGTCGATTTTTTGAAAGTGTTGTCTTTTTTTTGTATTTTATATTTATATTTCAGCAGAATTTTGTTTTTTACTGTATATTGTATACAAATAAAACAAAATTTTTAGCTGAATTCACATTCGTTCCGTTACTGTTTACTTAACTGTTTTATTTGTATTTGATTTTTTATATTTCGTATAAAAAAAACAAAATACTAAAATTAATATTTGTAATCTTTGTCGCGTAAATTAACTGTTTGGATTGTTTTGTCTTTGTATTTTTGTTAAGTCTAATATCGTAAAGTAGGCAAAAATTATATTTGATCAAATTCACATTCGTCGCATGAATTCTGATGCTTCATAATATTTTCTTTTAATTCTATTGTTTATTATCACGTTAATCTTATATTATGTTATGTTTGGAAGAATTCTCTCTTGCATTCATAACCTAATTCGCGTTTTATTAATATGCGTTTTATCAGCTGATGATTTTAATCTGTAGCTGAAACGAATTTCCAAATATGTTTACCCGCGATCGGTTATACAGCGTAATCCGGATTACGGCTGTTCGGTCACCAAATCCGTGCGTCATGCGGATGTGCCCCTCGGTCGGTTGGGCGGGTTAGTGGGACCGTTGGGATTCGTCGTTAAAAAAAAAAAAAAAAAAAAAAAAAAAAAAATCACTAGCAATGACAATATTTTTCAAATAGCTGCGAATAATAACACAATGCAGGTGTGTATATTCTCTGCAATTGATGATATTTTTTTCAATAAACCACGGAGTATCGCACCGTTGTTGGGCTTCGATAAAATTGTATTGAAAGCAGGCGAAGAGCACACATCAAATAATAGTTTGATGATAACAAAAAACAATGTAGTCCCCATTGAATGCAATATTGTCAGTGGTTCATATATAAACGGGGTGTTGGCGCATACACTACATCAGTTTTCAATTAATTTTGAACCCGGATACAAAATAGATGAAATTCCGAATAATCTTATTTATTTACCAGTTAATACAAGAGAAATTAGTTCAATTACAATAAAAATTGTTAATCAAGACGGGAATTGCTAAATTTTCGTGGAGAAACAATTTCACTCAGACTTCATTTAAAACCGGAAGAGTAAAGCAAAAGAAATGATTATATACTATAAAAATCCTTTGAGAGGATCTCCAATGATTAGTAAGCCCCTAGCTGTTGATCAACGTGGACATAAGACAAATTATCATCAAAATCAACAACAAAAACAACAAAATCGAAACAAAGCTCTTTCAACTGCGAACAAGAAATACTTGAAATATTTGGGTTTTAAATTAAAACTATAATAGATCAAATATGAGTGAAATAATAGATATATTGCAAAAACCGATCTATGACGATCGTATCACTAAAAAGGAATTTCACAGCAATGCAACGTACTTACAATCTTTTAATAACAATGATGGAATACGCAACACAATTCAAAATCAAGATCTTTATATTCTACCCTGTGAAAGTCTACTCTATATTGAGGGAAAAAGTATTCTTAAAGGATTGTATGAGTTATTTATTTGATGAAATTCGATATGAACTAAATGGTGTAGAAATTGATCGTACTCGTCATTGATCGTACTCAAATTTTGTTTCATTAAATGCGAATGAAAGTTCTATGCTTAAAAATGCTGGATGGACACCGATTGATGAGTTACACCCTAAAAAATCACTTTTGATTTTTGTGTTCCACTCAAAATGTTGTTGTGCTGCGCCGATGATTATAATAAAGTGTTATTGAAACATAAATTGATATTATTACACTCCAAATCAGATGCAAGAGCTGTATACTCGACTGAGTCCGAGGAGGTTCCAGAATTATTCATAACCCACGTTTCTTGGAAGGTACCTCATATTCAATTAAATGATTCATCAAAACTACAAATTTTTAAAGTAATTCAAAGTCGACAGCCAATTTCGTTATCATTTCGATGTTGGGATTGTTAGGTTAGGTTAGGTTTCGTTAGGGTGGCGGCTATAAGCCTTGCATAGACCACAATGGGTCCATAGCAATACCACAATGCTCTCTTATCCTTTACGTGAAGATTGTAGACCTTCTTCCATGGTCTACATCTAGCCCGAACGTGCCGGACTTTATTGCGAAGGTTTTAAGTTCAGTGGTTGCGACTTCTCATAGCGTGTTGAACGTTGCTCTACCAAGAATCTTCCATCTGCTTCTGGTTAAAGCAGGACAGTTGCAGAGTAAGTGTTCCAGTTTTTCCTCCTCATCAGGCTCATTGCAGTTTCGGCACCAGTCTATGGATGTGAGCCCCATACGTCTTGCATGGTGGCCGATGAGGCAGTGACCTGTTGTTATTTCAATTGTGAGTCTACATTTCATCCGAGTTAGAGACAAAATAAAGTTTGACTTCGTCCTGTCGTACGAGGGCCAAAAATTTTTGTAGTCTTGCTGTGAGTGATATACTTCCATCTATTACCAGCTGCTAAAAGATCGTAATTATCCTGTTTGTTGTAGAAGAATATTATTGGAGAATTAATACATAGAGGTTCTGTTTCAAGTAACCCACCCTGTTTTGCCATATCGTCTGCCTTCTCGTTGCCTTCTATGTCGCAGTGCCCTGGGACCCACCAGAGCTGTACATAGTTTTTCGTCGCTAATTCTGTTTGCTGCCTGACTATCCACATAAAAATGTATCTGTATATTCGAGGCAGTTTCCAAAGCCCTTTCCGCAGCTTTCTGTATACCAGTAACTTCAGCTTGAAAGATACTACATTCTAGAGGTAATCTGAAGAATTCTTTTATGTCTGATGTATAAAAACCAGCACCGACACCACTGTCCTGCTTAGAGCCATCCGTGTATATGTTAAAACACTCGGAGGGATCACCTGGTCTTTCCGACCAATATTCTCTTGATTGACTAATTTCTATCAAAATTTGTGACGGGCGCTATGTAATCAGTGGTGATTCCCGTGATATTACTGACGTTGCTATGTCCATATGACATACATCGAAAGCAATTTGCTTCTTTTAAGCGGAGAGCTGTTTTAAACAGCCTTCCCTACTAAAACCCTGAACTTACTACACAGGTAAAAATCCAATGTGTCACTTTAGGCTCCAGGCCCCATGTTTTTCCAAACATATTCTTGCACGCGTAATAGGCGTTGTTTGCCTTCTTAACCCATTCACGACGAGTGTTACCATATGGTAACGCTGATAGCGTTCCACGGTATATTCAATTACAAAAATATTTGAACAAATATCACTAATCTGTTTTTTGATTTTAATAAAGCATGCTTAGATCTTTCTTTTGATATATAACTCTAAGCAATCGCACTTCAGTAGCGACCGTGGTGTATCATTGAAAAGTAGTATTTTAAAAAAGTGGGAAAAAACAGCGAAATGGCGCGACCTTTCCGCTAAGAATATTTGTCAGTGTTACAAAAAGTTATATATTACGGATGTTTGTTTTCTATCATTTGAGGAGAATATCAAAGTATAATAAAACGTATTTCAAAAAATCTTTTATTACTTCGGTGTTACTTTTTTATCACTTTGCATTTTGCTGTTACCATATGGACACGCTCGTCACAACCCTAGTAAATTTAAATTTGTACTAAGAAATAATTTTTTTAGCTTTTTTCATATAAAATTCTATATATTTTATCTACAAATTGGTTTTAAAGTAAGATTGTGTACTTGTTATACTTATGAAAAATTAGCATAGCTTCTTGAGTGGATTTTGCCATATCCGTAAGTCTGAATGTCATTCAGCATGTCCATCTTTCTGATTGGTAAGAAGATTGAAGCAAGCTAGGCGGTCCAAACTTTCGACTTAACTCCTGCAGGTCCTAGAAGGAGTTGGTATTGCAAATGGGCTGAATTGGTCAACTGCCACGCCTACCTTCCATACAAGTGAAAATCGTCTTTAGTAACAAATATAACCCAATTTCATGGCAATACCCCGATTACGACATGACATCATGATAGCTAGGTCATGCCGAGCTTATGAATGTAAAAATTCTACATCTAAAAAATGGAGCACATAGTGCTGTGAGTACCGTCGGTGGAATGAGCGGAAGATGGCGATCAGGTATCAGATGGAGAGGTGTACGGCATATATAGATTCACTTCGACCGGCTGAAACTTACTCACTTGTTTTTTTTTTGCAAATTTACATTACGATGAAGACATTTTGGCGAGCACAATTTTCCTCGATTTATCCGGCTGGAGAAGAAGATTAGGATTAAGATGACGGAGGTACTGCCGATGGTCTTCATCGAACACCTCTTTTACAGCCATGTGAAATGATGACGAGGACCTTTCTAATTTCAGTCCATATGAAGATATTTCTAATGTTATTGAAAACCTGAGCAGTATTATTGGTATACGGAAATATACATATTATATACAACGGCGGACTGGTTAGAGCCAACCTTTGTAGTAATTTTGAGTGGCTCCAGGTAAGTGTTATCAAGAAAATCCTAGTTAAAAACTGACCTACTTTTCTAACTTTTTTCCTGGGGGCTATAAATGTATGCAACAATGTGTGTTTTTTAAAAACAAACTACTTTGCTGAAGAATCTTTTCCAATCAAAACTTATCCTAAATTTATATAAATTTAAAAAAAAAAATTATTTTGAAAAAAATTTTTGATTTAAATTTTTTTTACAAAATAAATGTTTACACATTGCCAAATTTTCAAAAATCAAAAAAAAAATAGTTACAAACAATAATTAGGTAATTTTTCTAGGGTTGTGACGTTACCATATGGTAACGTTACCATATGGTAACGGGCAGAGATGTGCAAACAGCAAGTGGTCCAAAAAAAAAAAGTTTGCAATTCGTTTCTTAGGTAATTTTTAGGTAATCCTGAAAAAATCTTGAAAAAATTCCTATTATTTCGCTCTCGTCATTAATGGGTTAACGCGCTCTTCCATGTTAGGCTTCCATGACAGTTTCCTATCTAGTATGACACCTACAAATTTAGCTTGGTCCGATACGGGGACGACTATATTGTTTATTTTTATTTCTCTAAAGATTGGTATTTTGTGTTTCCTAGTAAAGAGTACTATTTCTGTTTTTGTAGGGTTGATATTAAGTCCTTTCTGGGAGGCCCACCTTCTCATTGCTGCGAGCGCTTCTTCTAATAGTTCGCTCATTACGTCTACATATTTTCCTGGTATTATAATTACAATATCATCGGCATATGCCACCACATTTATGCAATTATTCTGAAGAGCGGTTGGGATTGTTATTTTAATACGTTTGTTGCTAACGCTCAAAATCATTTATGGAATGTTAAATTAGCGCCACAAAACGAAAGACCTCGGTTTGTATTGTTAACATTTGAAAAGGAGGTGAAACTACAACATTGTGATATTATTGATGTTAAGGTTCATCTAAATTCTGAAACATATCCATACGATGAGCCTAACAAAAGATCGTTATTCTTTGCTCTATGATATGTATTCAAAGTTTCAACAAAGTTATTACATGCGTGATCCGCAACCCTTACTAGCTCGTGAACAATATTTGAAAAATCCTATTACAGTTATTGATGTAACTCATCAGAATGAACAAGTTAAAACCGGTCCTATTGATATTCGCATCGAATTTAAAACAAACACAATTGTTGAAGCTGGTACAACTGCTTATTGCGTACTCATAAACGATCGTGGTTTTGAATATACACCACTTACTGGTGAAATAAGAAAACATGCATATACCCTCATATCAAAGAACTACACTTATGAGATTTAGAGAACGTAAAATTAGTTTAGCAAAAATCCCCAATATGAACAGATGTGTGGACGTTGCTGTTATTGATATCCAAGGTTTCAAAAGCTTTGACAACGCATTTATATTAAAGGAGCTAGCAATTTGCTACAATATTACTCATTGTGCTAAATTTTTAATTAAACCACCGTTCAATTTCCATCAGTTGAGCAATGGATATCACAAACAAAATAGCTGGTTAACTAACAACAAACACAGTTTTATCATGTAAGGCAATTGCTAATTTAAAGCTAGTCCATACAAACTCCAACCAGAAACTTTAACCCGAATCAGCCTAAGCGTAACTATATGATCACGCCAGCAATAGTATATTTACGAATAATTCGAAAAAAACTTTAAAGGCATCAAATGTAAACAGATTCATACTCCTGTTAGAATATTAAAAGCGTCTGGACCGTTGCTTATTTAAATAAATTAAACGTCTTATGATCACGCCAGCAATAGTATATTTACTAGAGCCCGACCGATAAGCATTTTCAGGCCGAAGCCGATGCCGAAGGTCAATTGGCAGCCTATTACTTCGGCCGACGCCGAAGGCCTATACCGAAGCCGAAGCCGATACTTAAATAAAAAACCATTAAAAACTTTTTTTTTGTGTATTTTCATTCAAATTTGAGTGTATAAATACACATTTAGTTTTTTAAGGAACTAAAATTTTATTTTAACAAATAATAAAAGTAACCAAAAGAATTCACAAACAAATTTGGGCCTCCTAGGTCAAAACTAACAGGAGCCTCGGATTATCCCATATATCCCGTGTAAGAAAAATTAGATTTTTTGTAAATCATTTTTCAAAATTTGGAGTAAAGCATAAAATAATGGTAATTTAGTAGAAATGGTAGAGAATTCTTCAAAGAATAAATCCATCTAAGTAGCTGTTTTTTAAGGACTCCCCAAATCCGTCAGGTGATTGGCAAAGGATGTTCTAGTTGATGGTAAATACCACCTGTGAAGCTTTGAACTTTAAATGTAAAATTTTACCAAAATCGGTCCCGGATTTGAGCACCAGAACTACTTTTCATATATGTTGGAGCAGCAATTTGGGCTACATTTGTAAAAGGTAGAATCCTTCCGTGAGGCTCCTACCCCTATATTTGAAATTTCATACAGTTTACCAGGACTCCTTTTAACATTGACATCAGAGCGAGTATTAAGCTTCCAAATCTATATTTAAAATTGAGTAATCCAGCCAGAAAATGTCCAAGGATGTACTTTGTGGCAGCTGTAACCCCGTGCCACGCAATTTTAGGCGAGATTCACTCAATATTCGATGATTACTAAGTTAAATTTTATTCATATTTTTTGTTTTGTGAGCCTCTTATGTCCCATTAGAAATTCCATCAATTACACAATTTTTAGAAAATCGTATCGTAAAAAATTAATTTTGGTTTTCAGTGTCGCAAAAACAAGAAAAAAAATTTAAAAGCTTCAGCTAAAACTTCGGACATTTTTTGGAAAAACCGAAGCCGAAACCGAATGTGCATTTTTGGCCGATAACGGCTGAAGCCGATTAATCGGCCGGGCTCTAATATTTACGAATAATTCGAAAAAAAGTTCGGGGCTGATTCAGTTTAATATCGACCTTAAAGCGTAACCATCCTATGTCCATTTTTCCCAAACTGTAGAAAACGAAAAACAAGTTTTGAAATTAATTTTTCGTTATTATTGCAGTTCTGTTATGTAGTTATGTAGCTTAATCCATCTTTGGAGTGTTGAAAAAAAGTTTGAGTGAAAACTCGTTATGGTTTTGAATTAAATGGTATTCTTCTGTGACATTAAAATTTGTTTTCATACAAATTTCCATTATTTTGAGTGCTAAGAGGCACAACTATACTATGTCCAATACAATTTTCGGGACATAGTATAACTGCGCTCTTTGAAATTGAATTTGTTTATTTATCAAAAACACAAACCAAAAATAATTTATTGCTTGAAACACTAGATGGAGCTGGTGTATTTTCATATCAAACAATCAAATTTCACAGTTTGGAAATAAAAATGCAGGAATTTTCATGTGTCAAAAATCTAATACAAAAACCTTTTTTTATATTTTTATGAAATAAGCAAAGACAACAATTCAAAATTTGGACATTGCGCATTTGGGCCCCCGAAAAAAATCCTTCTGTGGACATAGAACTTTCTTATTTCCTTAGTTTTTAAACACTTCCGGTCAGGTTTTCACAAACCGCAATAGCCTATTCGATTTTCATGAAAACGCCAGGTGGCGAGACAAGCTTGTTGATGGAGGAGAGCTCGAGGGGAGGAGCACAAAAGACCGAAAAGAGCTGAAATCTTTAAGTTTTTACACTGGAGGAGTTTGGCTCCGTCTCACTAAACCCAGAAACCGCATATACACACTACTAAGAAGAATAAGAACCTTTTTTTAGTTCGATTTAAGCGATTAATTTTTGGATTTAATGAGGAAAAATTTGAGAAAATTAAAAAAATGTTAGATAAATATGAAATTGCCAAATTGAAATAAATATCGCCAAAAAATCGTCATGTCTCCCAGGCCAAAACTTCGTCGCCCGATCGATTGCGAAGTCGCCAAAAGGGCGATAAATTGCCACATCTGTCAACACTGACGTGAATCGATGGTAAAGTTACGTGAAGCAAGCTTTGAGAATCGAGCTGATCACGTTTTCAACTATCAGCGAAAACGTGAATCGTTTTCGAGTTACACGATTGCACCCGTGATCAGCGGTATGAAAAAACAAAGGTGTGTGTATATGGCGGTTCTGGGATTTTCCGAGGTAGGAGCAAAGGCTTTTCAGTGTGTAAAACTTTAATCTTTTATCGGTATTTTGCTCCAACTCCTATTGGTGTGCGTCTCGGCTAAAAGTTTGTGTCTTGGGTGTCAGCTGCTGGTTTGGTTGATTTCTTGGATGAAAGTTGAATGTGACATCTGGCGGCGGTTGTAGTTGCATTTGGCGGCGGTCGCAGTGACATCTGGCGGTAGTTAAGAATTTCACCATATTATGAAACTGTTGATTTGGTTGATATCTTGGATGAAAGTTAAATGTCGATACCTTAAAGCACAACCATCCTATGTCCGTTTTCATGAAAATCGAGTTTTTGGCATTTTTGGATTCCTGAGAAGAAGCAGCATCGATTAAGCTGCATCGATTAAAAAACAAGGAAACAAGAAAGTTGTATGTCCACACCGTTTGTAACGCCCATAAGGAGGCTTGTATATATATATTCTTGATCAGCATCACCTCCTGAGTCGATTAGTCCAAGTCCGTCTGTCCGTCTGTCTGTCATTTCGCACGATAACTGTCGTAGCTTTTGAGCTATCGACCCCACATTTTGGGATTCCTCTTATTTTGGCGAATGATTGGACGGTATTGAAAATAGGCAACATCGGATAAGAGCCACGACTACCTCCCATACGAAATGGCGCCAATTTTATATTATTTTCGTTTATCTTGAGAAATACTGAACCGATTTGGTTGCTGTTTTTTGCATTGGGTTGGAAATGAGGTCGGAAACGAAATGGGAATGAAACCGGAACGAAATGGAATTGGAACAACATTTTTAAATGGATCAGGAAACTAAAATTATCGATAAATATTGGAAAATTTTCGATAAATATTGGAAAATTATCGAAAAATTATCGATAAATTATCGAAAAATAAAAATCGAAAAATTATCGATAAAAAATCGATAACAGATCGATAAATTGTAGAAAAATTATCGATAAAAAATCGAAAATTATGAATAAAATATCGAAAAACTATCAATAGAATACCGATTTTTGATAAAATTGCTAACATATGGTCTCAGAATGTATCGTACTAGCATGTGCAAAGTATTATAGCATCGGTCAGACCGAAGATAATTCTATTACTAGTTTTTATTTTCTAACTGTGAAATTTGATTGTTGGATATGAAAATATACCAGCTCCATCTAGTGTTTCAAGCAATAAATTATTTTTGGTTTGTGTTTTTAATAAATAAACAAATTCAATTTCAAAGAGCGCAGGATTAATATGTCCCGAAAATTGTATTGGACATAGTATAGTTGTGCCTCTTAGCACTCAAAATAATGGAAATTTGTATGAAAACAAATTTTAATGTCACAGAAGAATACCATTTAATTCAAAACCATAACGAGTTTTCACTCAAACTTTTTTTCAACACTCCAAAGATGGATGAAGCTACATAAGAAAAATATTGGTCCCAGGAAACAGAACTGCAATAATACGAAAAATGAATTTCAAAACTTGTTTTTTGTTTTCTACAGTTTGGAAAAATTGACATAGGATGGTTGCGGTTTAATGTATCGATGTGGCATCTGGCGGTAGTTAAGAATTTCACCATATTATGAAACTGTTGATTTGGTTGATATCTTCGATGAAAGTTGTATGGGGCATCTCTCCCCTGCAACGCAAAAACACATTATAGGAAAAATTAAGTTTTCAAAAAAAATGAGTTTGTTTGGAAACTGTTGAATTTAAGCCAATTTTAGCAATACTGGTAAAAACAAGCATGCGAATAGTAAAATCATGCGATAAAAGTACTGATTTTAAGGAATCAAATTTATCCATTGTGGCGGAAGATATTCCATTTTTATAACCCTTATATTAACTTGCTTTGGCTTGACTATATATATATATATATATATAAGCGGGATTATTTATCTTCAAATCTGCGGCGAGCTTTTTCATACACTTCCACATGATCTAGAGAGCTGAAATAATTTTTAAAAAAGGTAAAAAAAGGGGACAATAAAAAAGGTTAAATATAACCCTTTAACCGACTAAAACGCAGAAAATAAATACCCTTTAAAATAATTTCCGCAAGATCGGATTTAAAATTAAGGGGTTTTTGCGCACTTCAAAATCTGACATTAGGAATTAACCAGCCAAAAACCCTTAATTTTAAATCGAAATTGCGGAAATTAATTTAAAGGGAATTTATTTTCTACTTTTTAGTCGGTTAAAGGGTTATATGTTGTAATTAACAAAATTCATAATATAAATAGTTTATTTTAGAACCATTAAATTTTTTGTATTATATTTTAACTCTAAGTTATAGTGAAAAATAACGTGGTACTTCATAAAGTATGGATCCTTAAAGACTTTTTGATACTAAACACGACGTCCACAGAAATGCTCTAGCTCGTCTGATTTTTTTAAATATGAGTCTTAACAAGAGCATTTTGCATATGGGGTGTAAAATTAAAAGGATTTGCCAAAGTCCTTTTAATTTTACATACTCCAAAAAGCAGACATATTGCTTCTTAACGACTTTTGGATGCTGATAAAGATGGTGTCCAAAGAAGGTGGATTTTAAACTATATCGCGAAATAGGCAAAAATTGTGCATAGGTTTGAAAAAAATTCCATGGTTTCTAAATTCTGTAGTAGATTTTTCTTCCCAATTCTTGTGTGCAATGATTGATTTAAAAAGAATAGAAATTTTTCACCTTTTACATATTTTTGACATTCGGCTTCGGCCTTAATATTGGCCGAAGCTGATTATGGGCCGAATATGAAATTTTAGGCAGAATGTGGCCGAAGCCGAATAATCGGTCGTACACTAATTGTCGTGAAAAATACGATAGTTGTGAAAATGTTGTTGCTGTTTTCCATTAAAAAAAACGATAATACAACTTTGCAACCTGTTTCTATGACTCTCGTATTTGAAAAGTAATTGGAGGAAATTGTTTAAATTTCTTTTAGGGACTATTTTTAATGCATAAAACATGCTTGACTTAGCGAAAAGATTGCAACAAAGATCGTGGAGACCACCAAAACTCTTCCGACTATCAACTTTGACCATATGGCCACTTGCACCGGGCACACCAGGGGTTTCGACTTGTTGAAAATATTGAATCAAAGCACAAGTGAACCGCAATATTTCTTCCGATCCTTGATTTGGGTCGCATCAGCACCCGTGGTCAACGAATTTAGGTTAGGTTGAACATTTGCAATATCATTTTTTCTCTCTCTTTTTCTTTCACTCTCTGAAATGACAGTACTAGATTTTTTCTGCAATTGGTGTGCTGACCAGTGTTGCTAGAGACCTGTCTTCAAAAATCCCACTCTCTTCTTCAAAACGCCCTTTTTATCCCATTTTAGGAATGAAAAATCCCAGAAAAAATCCCTTTAGGATATTAATTTAAAAAGCTGTTTAGCAATAGCAACTCATATATATTTTTTATAACCCTTATATTAACTTGCTTTGGGTGTACTATATATATATTTTTTAAACATGGCATAGCTTCCAATTCCTTCAAGCTAGAATGATGAAATTTGGTAGGTGGGTTCTTATTGACAAAATGAAATTTTATACCCTTTGGAAAGGGGGGTGTGGTGGCAAAGGGGAGCGGGATGGAGCCAATTTAAAGTTCTAACTTTGTATGCTACAAGGCTGAAATTTTTTACTTAGGTTCGCATTCGAGAAAAAGAGTAAAAAGGGAGTAAAAAAAGGAAAAGGGGGGGGGGGTCTAAAAAAAGAAAGAGTAAAAAACAAGTTTTTTAAAATATAACCCCTTAGATGACTCAAAAGCAGAAAATTAATTTCCTTTAAATTAATTTTCGCAATTTTGATTTAAAATTAAGGGTTTTTGGCGACTTCAAAACCTGCAATGATATTAGGAACAAAGTAGCCAAAAACGCTTAATTTTAAATCAAAATTGCGGAAATCAATTTGAAGGAATTTTATTTTCTGCTTTTTAGTCGGTTAAGGGGTTATAATTAAAAAACTTGTTTTTTACTCTTTTTTATTTTTGTAAACAACGAAAGAAAACGAAAAATATGTGTCGATTAGGGTTGCCAGGCGTACCCCTTTGAGGGGGATTGTCCATCTATAACTACCTGTGTCCCCCTTGCTATAAAAGGCTCCGTAGATCCCCCTTTCTCCCTTCAATGGCACATTTTTGCTTTTTTTTTAAATCTTAAAAAACTGCCAAAATTCTGGGGGTTTCCCCAGTTCTTACCTTTTCATCGCATGCTTCACATACAGCATGAAATAAGCGCTACCTGCCTTGATCATGAAATGTATATTTGTGCATTTGCAAAGCTTGATTTTCCGATAGGTTGTTCAATTTGGTAAAATAAGCTTTAAAATTTTACCTTTAGAACAGGTTATATGAACCGTTTTGGGTTACCACATAAAAAGTAATCACTTGTCAGAAAGAAATTTTTTTGTATTACATATTATTTTTTATACCAATTTACATAAGAAATTAGTGTTGATTAACCCAGTTTATTTTGGCTGTCAGATAGTGTTATTTTTTGGTTTTTTTTCAGTAAACTTTTATTTTGGAATATAATTCCCCCCCGTGAAATACATTACTGGCCCTGATATATAAGTATATATATATTTCCTAAAACAATATTTTGTGCCCCTTAAGTCCCCCTTTGAAACTACAACCACACAACTTCGGACAATTCGCAGCTGGGAACCCTAGTGTCGTTTCTATTTGTTAAATATAGCAGTGGAATTTTGGTTGGAAACGTAAACTAGCAGTTTTAATATTTATACTTTTATACCCCCACACACACTGTGGCAGGGTATACTAACTTTGACACAACATTTGTAACGCCCATAAGGAGGCGTGTCCGGTATGGAAAAGTATATATATTCTTGATCAGCATCACCGCCGGAGTCAATTAGCGATGTCCGTCTGTATTTCCTCGGACAAAAACTGGGCGTGGCTCCCATATAACGAAAAAAAAAGGTCAATATTTTTCTAGTCTTTTTTTATTACTGTATTCGATTAAAAATGTTTAGAAACGTATTTTTGACATGGTCCGAGGTTCCGAAACCATATATAAGGGTCAAAATGGCGTCTTGAGACCAAATTTTTTTTTTTGGTGGATTTGATTGAAAATTTGTAGAAACGAATTTTGGACATGGTCCAGGCTCCAAAAGCACCTATAAATGGCTCAAAATGGGGTCTTGAGACCCCTTTTTTTTATGTTCGAGGTACTTCTTCCTACTATGTGGGGGGTATTTCAGCTTCGGCATAGCCGAAGATAGTCCACTCTCTAGTTTAATTATACCCTGCACACTAGTGTCCAAGGGTATATTGTTTTTGTCACACCGTTTGTAACGCCCATAAGGAGGTGTGTCCAGTATGGAAAAGTATATATATTCTTGATCAGTCCATTAGTTCATATCCGTCTGTCCGTCTGTCTGTCATTTCGCACGATAACTGTCGTAGCTTTTGAGCTATCGCCTCCAAATTTTTGCACTCCTCTTATTTTGGCGAATGATTGGACGGTACTGAAAATGGGCAACATCGGATTAGAGCCACGCCTACCTCCCATACAAAATGGCCGACAATTTCGTATTATATTCGTTTATCTTGAGAAATACTGAACCGACTTGGATGCGGTTTTTTGCATTGGGTTGGAAATGAGGTCGGGAACGAAATGGGAATGAAACTGGAACGAAATGGAATTGGACCGGAACAAAAATTATCGATAAAAAATTATCGGTAAAAAATCGATAAAATATCGAAAAATTATGAATAAAATATCAAAAAACTATCAATAAATACCGATTTTCGATAAAATTACTAACATATGGTCTCAGAATGTATCTTACTCACATGTGCAGGGTACAGGCCTGTGCGCAAGGGGGGTTTTTGGGGTTCCAACCCCCCCAGAGGTTAATTTTTCAGTACAAAATTATTGAAACGATACTCAAATTTAATCGATTTTTCAAGGTTTTATGGAATTAAAATTTTCTTTTGCCAGAAAATTTATTTTTTATGATGTCGCGAAGCTAATTTTTGTTCGTAAGCTGGAAAATCTCTAAAAATACAGTTTTTATGAGAAAGTTTTTTGTTATAGCCAAATAAACATTTAAAAAAATTTTCAAAGCAATTCTATACAACGCAAATCCGTTTATTTGGTGAAAAAACATTCTTAGTTACCGAGTATTATGAATATCTCAAACAAAAATATGTATGTTTTTATGTTGAAGTAGTTTTTTTTTTTATTTGAATACAAAGTTTGGTAATTTTTACCGAAAAAATTAATGGCTCTAAGCTAAATCGTTCATATATTCAAAACAAAAAGTATTATCACTAAACGATGACTTATACAGTTTTCAAAAGATTCGTTTTGTTTTGATAAATTATTTAGTTTTGCCTATTTGACAATTTTTTAACTTCTTGATCCTACATTTCTCAAAAACGTGATAGAAAAATTGCCAAGATCCAATGTCTTATATGACTTAAATGACTTATAATAATCTAGAGAGTGAACTATCAAACTAACATTTTGAGCAATTTTTAGGTTATTTTGGATCCAAAACCTAAATCCAAAATACGTTTCTAAAAATTTCCAATCGAATCCACCAAAAAAAAATTTGGTAACAAAACCCAATTTTGACCCATTATATGTATCCATTTCTTGACATTTCCAATCAAATAGAGCAATAAAAAAATTTGAAAAATTATCCCTTTTTTGTTGTATACATATGTTTGTCCGATTTAGCTGAACTTTAAAAAATTTATTTTGTATATAACCCCCCCCCCCCACCGGAAATTCCTGCGCACGGGCCTGGGAGGGTATTATAGCTTCGGTCAGACTGAAGAGAATTCTCTTACTATTTTTATAAATATTTTGTTTTCATAACTTAAAATGAGTTTCATTGCGTAAAAAACTAACACAGTCTTGATTTTTATTTTTAAAAGCTGATTTAATCACAATGCTGTATGTGTGATTTTAAGCTTTCTTCACCAATTCTATTTATTTTTTTTGTTTTAACGTCAGTAACAATCGAAAATATTCGTTCAGGAATGTGGCAAAAATGCAACAAACTAAATTTTTTTTAATTGGAAAAACAACATATCTTTATTCAAAGTTGTTTTATTTATTACCGCAGTTTCGAAAAAATACCGCAGCTATTTTTTATTAATGCAATCTGCTCGCTGGCGAGCACAGCAGCGGTATCTAAGAACTATTGAACTATTGAATTGCATATTCTCAGAGGAAAGTTCACTGTTTTGGTAAACTATGAGATCATATATACTTTCTTTGCCTGCAGCAATTATTTCAAGTACCTCAGGTTTCAGGACTACTTTTGAAAGAAGTACCAACATTTGCTTCGACCCCTGGTGAAGTTTGTGAATTAATATATCTGCCGATTAAAACAAAGCATTAAATCTATTGAAACTGTCTAAAATACTTTTGAAAAATATTAGATACATTTTAATATGGTTGCCCTTTTTGGGGGGAAATTTCAATCGCAAAAAAAAATGAATTTAATTTAATTAAAACTAAAATAATCGTCAATGACTCAAAAATCCCATTTTTAGCCACAATATCCCTCGCGCCCTTTTTTAGTACGAAAATTCCCGAAAAGGTGTCGAAATCCCCGTTTCTGGCAACACTGGTGCTGACAACCATTGTATTAGTTAAGGTAGCTAAGAATTTCACCATATTATGAAACTGTTGATTTGGTTGATATCTTGGATGAAAAATGTATGGAGCATCTGGCGGTAGTTAAGAGTTTAATATGAAACTGTTGATTTGGTTGATATCTTGGATGAAATGTGTATGTGGCATCTGGCTGCGGTTAAGAACTTCACCATATTATGAAACTGTAGTATCTTACTGAGTTGTGTCTCAGTTGAAAGTTTGATAAGAATTTCACCATGAGTTGTGACTCAGTAAGGTAGTTTGATAAGAACGAGTAAGCACTTTTAGATTATGATAAGATAGCTGTAAATAGTTGTAAATTAACAATTGTTGAAACATGTTGTTCTCACACAAAATTAAGGAATTTTTAAAACACTATATAAAGATATATTACTGGAGGAGCATTGGGCAAGACTTGTGGATGGGTTAATTCTTGATAACATCAAGATATGGAACACATACCGGGAACTGTACTTGGAGCGATTGGCTATTGATAAAAACTCGGTGATTTAGATATACGGCGGCTACGGCTATTGATAAAGCCTTGTTGGTTTGAGTATTCGGGATACCTCGGTGAATTAAGCGTGGCTAACGATGGAACCTCGGTGATTTAGATATGCTGCTGATTATGGCTATGCACCGAACCAAAAAATGCAAAAAATACCATAAAATCTTCAATTTTCGTTTACAATATATGGCCGATAGTGTATGATTTCGAATTTGATGCTGTGGCTTTATCATTTTGATATGAGTAACTATTTGAATAATGCAGAATTGATATAAAAAGTGTTGAATTGATGGGATACCAACTAGAATTTGATATGAAAAAAAAATGGAATTGATGGGATCCCAACTGAATTTTGATATTAAAAAAAAAAGGAATTAATGGGATACCAACTTAATATTGATGTGAACCCGTTTTGAAATGATATGAACCAATTTTGTTATGAAAAAATTCTAATTGATAGGATACCAACGTAATTTTACATGAATCATACCATAAATTCAATTTATCACGAATAAAACGCGAATGGTGATAAATATTTACATATTTATTGTAATTTTAAATTAACAGTGAAGTATAAATACATGTTATATGACAATATAATCAGAGTTGTTGAGGAGATTAATTGCTGTAGGAATTGGAATTGAAGAATTCGTTTAACAAGCAGTATCCAGTGACACCACGACACAACGTCGATTACAACAGTTGTTGGTGTGTTGCACCACCGAAGATTTTTGTTAATAATTCTCTGAAAGCTAAAATTTTTTTCAGAACTATGCAAATTGTGTATTAAAAACATTGAAATATTTCCGAATAAAGCCCGAAATACAATATTTTTTACTTTTTCACTTTATTTTCACTTTTTTTGTAAGACTTTTTACGAGTTGCACTTTCACGAGAACGCGGAAAAATGAGGATTACTTTTTTTTTCTCAGATTCAACTTTTGAATCAGAGCCTACTTGATCGATTTCAAAGTTTGATGTTGTGAATTGATAATGGAGTGTAAAACGTGATAATATCAATTTATTGTTTTTCATACCAATTTAACAAATATAGTATCAATATGACACGAAAAACGAATGGAATGATGCAATTCTCATCAAATTAACTAATTTTGTCATAAAATTTAAATTGAAAGGCAGGCAATTTCAATTTTACATGATTCTTTTATTTTAGTGTGGATAAAGCCTCGGTGATTTGAGTATTCGGGATACATCGGTGAATTAAGCGTGGCTAACATGGGAGCCTCGGTGATTTAGAAATGCGGCTTATTATGGCTATGGATAAAGCCTCGGTGATTTGAGTATTCGGGATACATCTGTGAATTATCATAAGCGATGGCTAACGTTGGAGCCTCGGTGGTTTAAATATGAGGACGATTATGGCTATTGATAAAGCCTCGGTGATTTAACTATTTGGGATACTTCGGGGAATTATTATAAGCGATGGCTAACGATGGAGCCTCGGTGATTTAAATATGCGGTTGATTATGGCCATTGATAAAGCCTCGGTGATTTGCTAGCGACTAATCGGTTTCTATTTGTTGGTTTAACTTGGTGATTCGTCTTCGGCTGACTTTGGTGTTCGTGGTTATCGTTCAGCTGACTTCGGCTACATTTGGCCTTTCAGCAATCGTGTTTTGTACTCGGCAGACTTCGGTGTTAGTGGTTTTGTTCGGCTGACTTTAGCTTTCAGCAATCGTGTTTTGTACTCGGCGGACTTCAGTGTTCATGGTTATCGTTTGGCTGACTTCGGCTTTTAGCAATCGTGTTTTGTTCTCGGCGGACTTCAGTGTTCATGGTTATCGTTCGACTGACTTCGGCTACTGTTCGGCGGTCTGCGGTCGGCAATCGTATTTAGTGTTCGGCTGACTTCGGCTACATTTGACTCGGCAGTATTCGGCAGTGGTGCTCGGAGAATTAGAATACTTAACGGTTGCTACTATACGCAGAATACTTATGATAGACAATGAAGCACAATTCCCGAAGGACAGTAGAAGCACAATGCCGGGAGGCCAGTTAAAGCACAAAGCCCGAAGGCGAGTTGAAGCACTATGTCCGAAGACCAGTTGAAACACAAAACTCGAGGGCAAGTTGAAGCACAATGTCCGAAGACCAGTTGAAGCACAAATCCCGAAGGCCAGTTGAAGCACAATGCAGTTGAAGTAAATGGTACACACATCAATACAAAATTCAAGTTTAAAAAAATATACATTCTGAAACATATCCATTCGATAATCTTAATATTAGCTTTGCATTTTTTGATATAGTTTTGGCTTGTCGTAAATAAAACTCAACAACATTTATATATAAACACCAGTTTAATATCAAAAATCTTTAGTGTTCTAGCAGACTCCACCACAATTCATAAATCGAATAAGCTATATGAAAACAAGTGAGTAAGTTTCAGTCGGGCAAGCCGACTTATATATACCCTACATCTACTGGGCCATATTGGATCCGACATCTTTAATTTTGAAAATGCGACATCAAATTCGAAATCAGCGACCCCAAAAACCCCCCTATACAAAATTTTATACTGTTTTGATGAAATCTTAAAATTTTGGTAAAAATACGATTTTCACTTATATGGGAGGTTGGCGTGTCAGTCGATCGATTCCGCCCATTTTCAATACCAACTCCTTCTAGGACCTAAAAAGAATAAATCCAAAATTTGGGATCCCTAGCTTTCTTCTAGCTCCTACAATCGTGTTTACAAGAAAAGAGGACGGATAGACGGACAGACAGGGTGGTAGGCGTGGCAGTAGACCGATTCCGCCCATTTTCAATACCAACTCCTTCTACGGCCTAAAAAAGGTAAATCCAAAATTTGGGATCCCTAGCTTTCTTCTAGCTCCTGAAATCGTGTTTACAAGAAAAGAGGACGGACAGACGGACAGATGGATAGGGCTAAATCAACTCAGGAAGTGACGCTGATCAATAATATATATACGGACACGTCTCCTTGTTGGTGTTACAAAAATCAGACCAAAGTGAATATACCCATACCTCATGAGGTGTAGGGTATAAAAATTAGTAACAAGAACATCCTATAACAAAAATCGTATCAAAGAAAAAATTGTGAACTTTAATAGTGAAAAATTAGCACCAAGAACATATATTACGAACAGCAACATCAACACCAACAACAGCAGGATCAACACCAACAACACTATCAACAACAGTAAATACACACATACATATATATTATTTAAATTTAATTATACCCATTTAAGTGTGATCCATTTGATTGATGTATGTATAAATAAATAAATTTAAAATTTAGTATATAAATATTAAGCGTTATTAGCCAAAAAAAAAAATCAAAATGACTACACCAACTTCCGTGCTGCAATCACGTGATAAATATATATGTGAGGTTGTCGCGGTATAAAATCGCGACACGAATGTTGTTGTTTTTATACCCCCACACTCACTGTGGCAGGGTATACTAACTTTGTCACAACGTTTGTAACGCCCATAAGGAGGCGTGTCCGGTATGGAAAAGTATATATATTCTTGATCAGTATCACCTCCTGAGTCGATTTAGCGATGTCCGTCTGTCTGTCCGTCCGTCTGTCCGTCTGTCCGTCTGTCCGTCTGTCCGTCCGCACGATAGCGGTCGCAGTTTTAGAGATATCGACTTGAAACTTTTTTTACATGTTTTTCTCGTGAATACTGAGATCAAGTTCGAGAATCAGCCAAATCGGACAAAAACTGGGCGTGGCTCCCATACACCGAAAAAAAAGGTAACAATTTTTCAAGTCTTTTTTATTGTTGTATTCGATTGGAAATGTTTAGAAACGTATTTTTGACATGGTCCGAGGTTCCGAAGCCACATATATAAGGTCTAAATGGGGTCTTGAGACCAATTTTTTTTTTTTGGTGGATTTAATTGGAAATTTTTAGAAATGGATTTTGGACATGGTCCGAGGTTCCGAAGCCACATATATAAAGGTCTAAATGGGGTCTTGAGACCAATTTTTTTTTTGTTGCATTTAATTGGAAATTTTTAGAAATGGATTTTGGACATGGTCAGGGCTCCAAAACCACCTATAATTGGCTCAAAATAGGGTCTTGAGACCACATTTTTTTATGATCGAGGTACTTCTTCCTACTGTGTGGGGGTATTTCAACTTCGGTATAGCCGAAGATAGTCCACTCTCTAGTTTTTATTGTTTGTTTTGTTTTTTTTATGTTTCCCTTTTGTTCGGGGCGACGGGCGAACAAAATCGGAGGAACAAAATCACACACGCACTGACCGAATTAACGCACTGCACAATTTTATTGATTTTCACTTTTTATATAAATATATTTGTTTTGCTTAATTTGTTAAGCAAAACAAATTCGACACTCGCGGGCGAAATGCGGCCGGCGCGCGGAAGAAGAAAACTGAATATTTTGTTTGAGCTGTCAAAGTTCTCTTGCTTTCTTCTCCTTTCTTTCGCTTTTGCTTTCGTTAAGTTAGCTCAGTGAGCGGCGGCGATCCGATGAGGGTATTGCCAGCCTCGCCATTACAATAGTAAATTGTCAAAACCTGGACTAAAGCTTTTGTACTTTTTAAACCTGTTTGAGGGAGAGGAATTTGAGAACATTTATGTTTTCGCCTATACGTACATGAGTGCCGCCAAAATGTATATTTCATTTTGGTGGGTGCAGGGGGGTATATGTAAATTTGCCAAACACACCTAGAAAAATCTGAAGAGATTTTTCGCATATAGGTATGGGTAAAGCCCCGACTGCGGACACTGGTTTCTGCGTAAGCCGCACTCTATGTATGTGGGAAGATAAATGGAAAGTGAGCGTCATAGGCGTTCATATATTCTAATTTCGTTTAGTTCTTTTTGAGCAGGGAAGAAGGAGAGTGGCAAAAGCTTTGGTTTTTCTAATTGAATTAAATTTTAAATTAGTTGTTTCCAAAATTTGGATAACTTTCTGTCTTTTTAAAAAAAAAAAAAAAAAATTGTATTTTATTTTTTTTTTGAGTGGTGAAGTGGAGCTGTTGCCATCGTCGGACTGTGGCTGGAGGACAAGTGTTCCAAAGGGAGTATTTTTGCGCGCTGGTTTAGTTGTGCCAGCTAGTGTTTATTTTGCTTTGTTTTATTTGTGGCAGTCGGCCATTTAGTGTTTTGAATTTGAGGAATTGAATAGAGTTGGACAGGTTGTGTTCGGTCGTGATTTGTTTTGGTGAAGTGTTTCCATCCAAGTAGTTTGCTTGGGATTTGTTTGGCCGTTTCCCCCCCCCCCTCTTCCTTATTCCTTTTTTTTTGTTTGTGTCGTCCCGCATCAGAGCCAAGTTGTTGCTGGACATCGAATTTTATCGAAGTCCAGCTGGTGAATAGATTCTGCAAAGAATCGTGCGAGGGATTTCAGACAGGTTGGTCTGGTCCCGCAAATCAATTGCGTTTAAAGAAATATAATTTTTGGTGTACGAATAATTTCTTTTGGGTGATTGTCGGTTTGGGTTGATTTTGAAAAAGGGTTTGTGTTCGGTATTATTTTCCTTGTGTCGGGAAAATTTCCGTTTCTTTTATATATAGTTATATATATACCTATATATATATCTATTGCGGCAGTTTCGGTGTAGTTTTTAAAAGAAGTTTATTTATCAGGTTTTCGTGTGTTCGTGTGGTTCGTTCGTCCGGGGATACCATACCGCGAGGGTCGTCTTAAATCCCACGCTTCGCGACTGTGCTATTCGGGCAAATAGGGAATTTAATTATCGCGTGGGGATTTTTGATTTTAGTTTGTTTTAAAAAGTTTTAGTTCAAAATAGCGCGATAAGCTGGCCCAACGTGGGGCTATTTTGTTTAAAGTTTTTTAAATTAACTTTTTTTTAAATTTTTTTTAATAAGTTTAAAATTTTTTTTTGTTGTATAATTTTTTTTGAAAATTGATTTTTTTTGTAATATTTCTTTTTCTATTTTTCGGGTTTTTTTTTAAATTAAATTTTTTTTTTTTGATTTAAATAAAAAATTTTTTTTGGTGGTGTTTTGTATATTTTTTTTTTATATTTTGACTAATTAATTTTTATTATTTATTTAGCTTTTTTTGAATTGGTCGGAGCAGCGGAGATCGCGATAGTTCGGTGAGTCCGTTCCATTTTATTTTTTTAAAATTTTTTTTGTAATTTTTGGTGTTTGGTGGTGTTGTCCGCCTTTTTGCCAATTACTGGTTTGTTTTTTTTATTTTTTTTTCAATTTGATTTTATTTATTTAAATTTCTTTTAATTCTGTGAGCGTGGTAGGCTGGTTTATTTTTATATATGAATTTTTTTTTTGGATTAATGTTTTTAAATTTTGGTAATTTTTTTTTGAGTTTTTTTAATAATTTTTTTTTAATGACCAGTTTTAGGCTTTGTTGTTTGAGGGCATGTTAGGGTTTCAGGGAGTTGTAAATTTGTCCAAGTGGGATTTAAAGTTTACCGGTCAGAGAAGGGATATATCTCTGCATGCCTTCCTGGAGCGAGTAGACGAGCTTTGTGGCGCTCGTGGGGTCAGTGAGGACCAGTTGTTTAGAGGGGCGGTAGATTTATTTTCGGATAGGGCTTTGATTTGGTTCCGTGATGCCCGAAGGTATGTTTGCAGCTGGCGAGAATTGGTCGTTCAGCTGAAGTTAGAGTTTCTGCCCCATAATTATGATGACCTCTTGTTAGACGAAATTAGGGAAAGGACTCAAGGTGGGGCTGAGTCCATAGGCGTTTATGTAGCGGTTATGAGGGGTCTGTCCCGTCGTCTGTCCGAGTCCTTGCCGGAGAAGCGTATGTTGGGTCTGGTCAGGGCTAATTTGTGTCCTTTTTATCAGACTCAGCTGGGCTTGGCTGAGCCTGAGAGTCTTTCGGAGTTGGTTTCCTTGGGTCGGAAACTGGAGGCTGTGCGGGCGAATGTGGAAGCATTCGTGCCGCCGCCCAGCAGCCGGTCCAAGGACTTGCTGGAGCCAGACTTGGCATACGTTTCGGCCGAGCCGGAAGTGGTTGCAGTCAGGGCTCCGCTGCGCAATCTTAGATTGGAGCGGAGAATTAGGGCACCTCAACGGGCTAGGCGTCCGTTTAGGTGCTTTAACTACAAGAAGTTTGGGCATGTTTCGGTAAACTGCCGAAAGGCGGTTATTTGCCGCGGCTCCGGGCGGCCTGGTTTTTTAAAGCGTGATTGCCCCCGATGCTCTCAGAGAGCAGGGCAATCGCAGGAGCGCTCGGACAGGGAGGCGGCCCCGAGAGCGGCTCCGAGGGCCCGCGAAGAGTCGGGAAATGGGGAGCGAGCTCTTGTGGAAGCAGGGCAAGAAGTTCGCGAGGTTTAGGTAGGTTGCCTGCGGGAAACCAGCTGGCTAGGGCAAATAGTGGTAGGCCTCAGAGGCAACGTCCGTCCGAAATTTGTTTGAGTTTTTCTCTTTCAGGTAGAGAATTGGATAATAGGCCATATTTAGGTGTTAAAATTTTTGGAGTGCGTATGTTAGGGCTTTTAGATTCGGGGGCCACCAGGACGATTCTTGGTAGGCAAGGCTGGGACACATTAAAGTCCTGGGGGATAAGTTTATTGGCGTCTGCGGTCAGCAAGGTTGCGCTTGCTGATGGTGAAGAAGTTCCGGTTAGGGGGGTAGTTTCGGTCCCTTTCGAGGTAGAGGGCAAGTCGGTCCTCGTTGAATGCCTCGTAATACCGGATTTACCCCAATCATTGATTCTTGGAGTAGACTTTTGGTCTAAGGCCGGTGTAGTGCCAGATTTGGCCAAGAATCAGTGGAGGTTTTCCGACCAAGTCGAGGTCTCGTCAGTAGCGTCGATAGTTGATAGGTCTTCGTTGTCAACTAGGGAAAAATCGGTTCTTGAGGAGTTTGTTGCAGATGTTTTTAGGTCTATGCCTGAGGGACTTGGTTGTACACATTTGGTCGAACATCGGATTCGTACAAAGCCAAATGTGGAACCAGTCAAGCAGCGATACTATCCGGTATCGCCCGCTATTCAGAGGCGCATAGATGAGGAAATAGAAGATATGTTAGAAAAGGGTGTGATTGAGATTTCTCACAGCCCTTGGGCATCACCGGTTGTGATGATTAGGAAAAAGGATGGGAGTTATAGGTTTTGTGTCGACTATAGGACACTGAATAAAAATACGGATCGAGATAGTTACCCCCTCCCTTATATTTCGGCTACTTTAGATAAGCTAAAGGACGCCAAATATCTCTCTAGTTTGGATATAAAATCCGCTTATTGGCAGATCGCAGTAGAGAAGGAGTCTAGGGCCTGCACGGCATTTACAGTTCCGGGTAGGGGGCTCTACCAGTTCAAGCGCATGCCTTATGGCCTGCACAATGCGCCTGCAACTTGGCAGAGATTTATAGATGAGGTCCTTGGGGCTGACTTGGAACCCCATGTTTTCGTGTATTTGGACGATATTATTATTGTTACAAATACATTTGATAAGCATGTTGAGGTTCTGAAGGAGGTCCTGAGGAGGATTTGTTCGGCAGGGCTTAGATTGAATAGGGAAAAATGTAATTTTTGTCTTTCTTCGCTACGGTACTTAGGTTATGTTGTTGATCGACAGGGCTTGCACGTTGACCCCGAGAAAGTTGAGGCAATGCTGAAAATTCCAGCACCCAAAAATGTAAGGGAAGTCAGGTCGTTTGTTGGCACCATTTCTTGGTATCGTAGGTTTGTTTCGAATTTCGCAGATTTGGTTAAACCTCTAACTGATCTTCTAAAGAAGAAGAACAGGTTTAGATGGTCGCCGGAGTGTGAGGACAGCTTTTTGAAGGCCAAGGAGCGTCTAGTGACGGCGCCGGTCCTGAGCTGTCCTGATTTCGAACGACCCTTCGTAGTTCAGACTGATGCTTCCGATTTTGGAATAGGTGCCGTTTTGACACAGCAGTTTGATGAAGGGGAGAAGGTCATTTCGTATTTGAGTAGGTCGTTGATTAGATGCGAGAGGAATTATTCCACTACCGAGAAGGAGTGTTTGGCTGTTTTGTGGGCAGTTGAGAAGTTGACGCCATACATCGAAGGGGTTAGGTTCACAGTGGTGACCGACCATTATTCTTTGGTATGGCTCAACAATTTGAAAGATCCTTGCGTAGGTTGGCTAGGTGGGCTTTAAAGCTCCAGCAATACGATTATGAAATCATACATCGTAAGGGGAAAGATCATGTTGTGCCCGACATGCTTTCCAGAGGTGTCCCAGTCGTAGGGGAGGTAGATGGGCGTGTTAGAGACCCATGGGTGGATTCCATGGTTAGGAAAGTGGAGGATAAACCACTCGATTACCCAGCTTGGAGAATTGAAAATGGGGTGTTATATAAACACATAAAGGCAGGGACAAATAGTTTGTTTAGTGCTGGGTACGAGTGGAAGAGAGTTGTGGGCAAGAGTGATAGGCGCAGTATTTTATTCGATTGTCACGATAATCCATTATCGGGGCACATGGGCGTTAGGAAAACATACGCTAGGGTAATTGAGAAATATTATTGGCCGAAAATGAAGGCAGAGATAGCTAGATATATTAAAGGTTGTCAGGTTTGCAGGAGGGTGAAACCTGACAACAATAAGCCAGCTGGTTGTATGGTAGAGAGGAAAAAGAAGTTAGAACCTTGGGAAATGATCTGCGTAGATCTGGTGGGACCCTTGGTGAAGTCTAGTCGGGGATTTTGTTATATTTTAACGGTGGTTGACTACTTCACCAAATTCCCATTGTTGTTTCCGTTGCGAAATGCAACGGCAAAGAGTGTTTGCAAGGAGTTGGAAGATAATGTCTTCCTGCTCTTTGGAGTTCCGAGGTCCATTGTATACGACAATGGGCCACAGTTTCGCAGCAAGGAGCTGCAGAGTTTATGCGCGTCGTATGGTGTGCAGATGCGGTACACTGCACACTATCATCCGCAGGCTAATCCGGCCGAGCGGATCAACCAAATAATAAAGACCACTTTGAGAGCATATATTTCAGAAAACCATCGGACATGGGATTCTCATCTCTCAAAGGTGGCGTGCTGCATTCGAACATCGCAGCATGAGGTTTTGGGAGCGTCTCCATACTTCGTGAATTTTGGCCGAAATATGGCGGTCAAGGGTGATAGAGATTATGGACGAGTGGGAGACTCAGACCAACCGGACAGTAGTAGTGAGGACCGGGCCAAGTTAATGGCAGACTTGAGGGAAGACATACGGAAGAAGTTAGAAATGGCAAGTGCCAAGACAGCAAAGACTTACAATCTCAGACGTAGAGATGTACAGTATTTACCGCACGAGTTAGTATGGAGACGTAATTTTGTTTTGTCCGATGCTGCAAACTATTTTGCAGCGAAGTTAGCTCCGAAATTTGTTGGACCGTTTAGGGTTAAAAAGAGGGTGTCTCCGTGGACATATGTTTTGGAAGACGAAGACGGACGAGAAAAGGGGACATGGCATGTGCAGGACCTTAGGCCGCACATCGACTCAGGGTGATTTTCTCCGGTTAGATTCGAAAGTTGGCTGGTCTCAGGAGACCAAGCAACTTTCGCGGAGGTGGGGTTGTCGCGGTATAAAATCGCGACACGAATGTTGTTGTTTTTATTGTTTGTTTTGTTTTTTTTATGTTTCCCTTTTGTTCGGGGCGACGGGCGAACAAAATCGGAGGAACAAAATCACACACGCACTGACCGAATTAACGCACTGCACAATTTTATTGATTTTCACTTTTTATATAAATATATTTGTTTTGCTTAATTTGTTAAGCAAAACAAATTCGACACTCGCGGGCGAAATGCGGCCGGCGCGCGGAAGAAGAAAACTGAATATTTTGTTTGAGCTGTCAAAGTTCTCTTGCTTTCTTCTCCTTTCTTTCGCTTTTGCTTTCGTTAAGTTAGCTCAGTGAGCGGCGGCGATCCGATGAGGGTATTGCCAGCCTCGCCATTACAATAGTAAATTGTCAAAACCTGGACTAAAGCTTTTGTACTTTTTAAACCTGTTTGAGGGAGAGGAATTTGAGAACATTTATGTTTTCGCCTATACGTACATGAGTGCCGCCAAAATGTATATTTCATTTTGGTGGGTGCAGGGGGGTATATGTAAATTTGCCAAACACACCTAGAAAAATCTGAAGAGATTTGTCGCATATAGGTATGGGTAAAGCCCCGACTGCGGACACTGGTTTCTGCGTAAGCCGCACTCTATGTATGTGGGAAGATAAATGGAAAGTGAGCGTCATAGGCGTTCATATATTCTAATTTCGTTTAGTTCTTTTTGAGCAGGGAAGAAGGAGAGTGGCAAAAGCTTTGGTTTTTCTAATTGAATTAAATTTTAAATTAGTTGTTTCCAAAATTTGAATAACTTTCTGTCTTTTTAAAAAAAAAAAAAAAATTGTATTTTATTTTTTTTTTGAGTGGTGAAGTGGAGCTGTTGCCATCGTCGGACTGTGGCTGGAGGACAAGTGTTCCAAAGGGAGTATTTTTGCGCGCTGGTTTAGTTTTGCCAGCTAGTGTTTATTTTGCTTTGTTTTATTTGTGGCAGTCGGCCATTTAGTGTTTTGAATTTGAGGAATTGAATAGAGTTGGACAGGTTGTGTTCGGTCGTGATTTGTTTTGGTGAAGTGTTTCCGTCCAAGTAGTTTGCTTGGGATTTGTTTGGCCGTTTCCCCCCCCCCCCCCCCCCTCTTGCTTATTCCTTTTTTTTTGTTTGTGTCGTCCCGCATCAGAGCCAAGTTGTTGCTGGACATCGAATTTTATCGAAGTCCAGCTGGTGAATAGATTCTGCAAAGAATCGTGCGAGGGATTTCAGACAGGTTGGTCTGGTCCCGCAAATCAATTGCGTTTAAAGAAATATAATTTTTGGTGTACGAATAATTTCTTTTGGGTGATTGTCGGTTTGGGTTGATTTTGAAAAAGGGTTTGTGTTCGGTATTATTTTCCTTGTGTCGGGAAAATTTCCGTTTCTTTTATATAGTTATATATATACCTATATATATATCTATTGCGGCAGTTTCGGTGTAGTTTTTAAAAGAAGTTTATTTATCAGGTTTTCGTGTGTTCGTGTGGTTCGTTCGTCCGGGGATACCATACCGCGAGGGTCGTCTTAAATCCCACGCTTCGCGACTGTGCTATTCGGGCAAATAGGGAATTTAATTATCGCGTGGGGATTTTTGATTTTAGTTTGTTTTAAAAAGTTTTAGTTCAAAATAGCGCGATAAGGTATGTGGTGAACCAAACTCGTCAAAAAACAATTAAAAAAGACATGTTAACAATATACACGGGGTGTTCTGTTTCAAAGGTAATATCTGCAGTAAAGTCTTTAGGAGAAAGGATTATTTGATAAACACATAATCGGAAGACATTGTAATATTAATGTTACACCCGTTCAAATTATTGATGAGCAATCGCCATCATGTAGCTATGTATCAGACTTGGGAAATTGAGCGACCATTACCATTACCATTACCATTACAGGTAATGAAATTTTATTTCATTACCATTACTATTACTGCAATGGTAATTGTAATGGTAATGGTAATGAAGTAATGAAAATTGCATTGCAATGGTAATGAAATTACCATTACTTCATTGCCATAGTAATGATAATGAAGTAATGAAATTTCCATTACTTCATTACCTATCTGCCCCTATTGCGTTTTTGCCACTTTTTGGGCAAATCATGCCAAGTTTAATTGTAGCTACCACCAAGTGTTTCAATGGTCATTTTCTGGATGATTCATGTCAGTTGCGATTAGGACAGCTTCTGAGTGCATCCTTGGACATTTTTTGGGTGAATCATGTCAGGTGGGATTTGGACAGCTTCTAAGTGCGTCCTTGGACATTTTATGGATGATTCAAGTCAAGTGGGATTAGGACAGCTTCTGAGTGTGTCCTTGGACATTTTATGGATGATTCATGTCATTTGGGATTAGGACAGCTTCTAAGTGCGTCCTTGGACATTTTTTGGGTGAATCATGTCAGGTGGGATTAGGACAGCTTCTGAGTGCGTCCTTGGACATTGTTTACGCAAAAGCACCCTGTTTGCCACCCTGTATACGGAATTGTACGGCAACCAACTTCATACCATTAAACCTACTGGAACACCGCTTAACATTCTGTTAAGCTGCGTCCCAAAACTGGTTTGATTCAATATGAAGGCCTTCTGCCATTTGCAAAACTTTCACTTCCTTCTTCTTTTAATAAGATCGAAAAGTGACTAGACGTTTTCCTACCCGCTCCTGTCATAAGCTACCAAATTAAAATATACTACATATATGTCTATCGTCATCGATATCCAAGTAAGCATCCTTCTGCCCCTACTTCTTAATAAAAAACATACAAAAATCTAAACTACACGACTTGGATTTCCTTTTGCTAACTCTGCCGTTTTTTTCTTATACTTTATTTTCTGCATCGTTCTACTGATCCCCGAGCACCCGAACATTTGGTTCAGTCGAACCGGATCGGAATCTGGAAATTTAATTTGCACTCTTTTTTGGCAGCGTCTGCGACGCTCCATCTTCATCGTCAGACGTCTCTTTCTCCGAAAGAAAGCCACCGGCAACCGATAGACGAATCACCAGGAAAAAATTAAAATTCAACGGCTTAAAAAAGTTCTAAGGTACGTGTAGTTTTTTTTATATAAAAGCATAGTTTTTTTTTGTTTTTTTTTTTGTGTGTAATTTTTATACAAATTACAAAAGCTTACAAAAGAAAAGGCTCAAAGTACCTAAAGAGAAATTCAGACTTAAATAAAGTAAAAACGGGAAAAAACGACACGAAATCGTATATAGTGCTTCGTAGTTGTTTTAACGAAAATTTTAAATTCGTATTAAAGTAAAAAAAAAGTCTTTAGCACTGAATTCTGTCAAATTCTTAAATATTTGTTTAATTGAAAACCTATATTTTTCTTAAGTTGAGAGTAAAAGTTAGTTGGCCACCTTACGTGCCGCTCATATCCTCAATAGGTTCCACAACCAAAAGCTTTTGGCTCTCAGCCGTTCCACTGATCTAGTTTGACAGTTGCTTTGGTTTGTGGTTTTTTTGTGTTTACTTTTTCTTTTAGTTTGTTAAAAGTAAAGTAAAATTAAATTAATTTAAATAAATAAATAAATATATACCTACATTGAGGTTCTAAAGTAGAAAAAAACCACAATAAAAGTGCCTGTGAAGTAAAAAAGTGATAAAGTGAAAACGAAATAGAACAACAATCAGCGACTGCAGCCAAAGCAGAATATTCTCTGCAAATACAATTGTGTTAGAGTCTAGTTTTTTTTTTAAGAAATTTAAAAGTGCTTTTTTGTGAACTTAAATTAAAAGTGAAACCTTGTTCTGCCTTCTGCTTCCATAGAATAGTCTGCACAGTCGCTGGTGTTTCTATAAAAACAAAATTATTTTGAGTTTTGTGAGCTTCGCTCGGCGGCCCTTTCGCCCAAAACCCGTACGGTGTAATTTTAGTTTCGAATACTTTTAAAGTTTTTGCAAGTAATTATTTGGTGATATTCGTGGAATTTGAATGCAATTTTTTATACAAACGGCAGTCGGCAGTGTCTTTCATCTAAAAATTTGTTTGGCGCAATATTAAAACGACACTATTTTTTTTTACTTTGTGCTGTGGTTTTCGGCCTGCATATAGTAGGTTGCGATGTGCCCGTGTCATTGGTTGCCGTTTTTAAAAAAATTCCAAATTGCAAAGTAAATTTAGTTTCAAATAAATTCAAATTCAATCACTGTGCTAAGGGTTTTTAAAGTTTTTTTTAATAAATCAAAATAATTTTGTTCCAAAGCTGCGAAATATTTTCCACATTTTATTTCGTACGTATACCCTTTCTTTGTATATATTATATTTTGTTATACACTATATTGTTTTAAATACATTGAATATATAAAAATCATTCGTGAGCAGTCGGTTTTAATATCCAACTGTTGGGAATTTTTTGGGATTTTTTTTCCATATACCTTGTTTATCGCCTTGTACGAATTTTTTCGGGGTTTTTTTTTATAAACTTTCTTGGGTATTTTCATTTCCCAAAGTTAATTTTTGGCAGTTTTTATTTTCAAAATTAATTTTTTTTTGTCGATACCTTCGTACATCCTAGTGTACTTCGCGATTCAACGGACATTTTAGAGTTCGTTTTGAATTTATTCTTTTTAAATTTTTTTGTAAATTAAAAAAAATATTTTTTTTTAAAATTTCTTTTAAATTAAAAAATTTTTTTTCGCGTTTAAAGCATGACCGCTTTAGATGTTTTTATTCAGGCTTCCGACCATTTGGTCGAATTTGAGGCTACCTTTGCTGAGTTGCTTCCAGCTACTCACAGCAAGTTCACTTTGGACATTCAGAGTGAGGAATTAAAAGGCCTCTGGTCAGCTCTTAAGCCTGCTTATTGGTCATGTCTGTCCTATCTTGAGTCCGATCCGGAGGAGGCGGAGGATATCAACGCGGATATCGCGGTTGTCAATGCGAAGTATGCGCATACATACCAGACAAATGTAAAATGTTTGGCAAAAATAAATGAGCTTCTTCATGAGTTTGTCCTAAAGTCTTCACCTGCGCCTCCGTCCGATAACATTCCTCCGGTTCTACCACTTGATGCGCTGTTTCAGACTTCACTGAAGCTTCCTCCGTGTGATACGGACATTTTCCGAGGCGACTATCTCTCTTGGCCCACTTTCCGGGATTTATTCAGCGCCATCTACATTAACAATTAACGATTAAGCAATGTGGAGCGGCTCTACCATCTGATTCAGAAAACCAGTGGAGATGCCCGTGAAATTGTGTATAAATGCCCTTTGACCAACAATGGCTTCAATATTGCTTGGGAAAATTTAATTAGCAGATACGAAAATAAGCGGATTTTGGTTCATAACCAAATCAAGCTACTTTTTGAACTTCCAGTGCTTACTACTGAGACCGCTTCGGGAATCAAGTCGCTCCAGAGCGGAGTTGACAATTGTTTAAACAATTTAAAAAGTTTCGGTGTGGATACCTCGCATTATGATCCGATCCTGATCTACCTTTGTGTGCAACGATTGCCTCAAAGCTCGGTAGTTATCTGGGAGCAGGGTATCACCGACAAAGCCGAAATTCCCAAGTGGAGTGACTTGGACCTATTAACAGATAGGTTTAGGACCCTTGAGTGTTTGGACATGAGGGCTCCTACTTGCAGTAGTGCTCTTTCGAAAAAATCTTCAATTTTAAGTCAAACTCAGAATAATCCGCGAAAGTTCAATTCGTATCATGCTAAGGTAGCTAACAATAATAATTGTGGGCTTTGTCCCCGCCAACAACATTCGTTGCGCGTTTGCAAGCGTTTCTTGGATATGAGTGTCGCCGATCGGTACTCCAATGTCAAGCGCCTTAATTACTGCGTAAATTGTTTAGCGAAAAATCACGATGTGAAAAGTTGTAAAAGTAATTACAGCTGCTCCAGTTGTCAGAAGCGTCATCATACACTTCTGCATCGTGAAGGGACACAGTGCCTGCGACTGCAACTCAATTCAGAATTTCTGGGATTAATCAATCGATTTATGCTACTTCTAGCAAACAGTGTTGTTTCACGATCGGGTCTCCTTTAGATTTGAATATACAAATCGGAGCAGTGGCTTTTGTATTGCCCCATATTACGAACAATTTGCCCTCATACACTATCGCATCACTACGTGATCAATCGCTGCCCAACGTTCCGTTGGCAGATGCCAACTTTTGGCAAAGTTCGCTGGTGGACATTCTCATCGGCGGCGATCTCTATCCATATGTTATGCTGGATGGAATCAAACGCGATATTCTGGGCAGTCTCATGGCTCAACAGACTGTCTTCGGTTGGATCCTTACGGGTCCTGTACCGACCAAACAAATTTCTTGTTTTGCTACTAAGGTTTCCTGTCCTACGGATGAAACCTTAGATAAAAGACTCAAAAAATTCTGGGAACTTGAGGAAGTTCCCAAGAAAAAGTTCGTATCTGCGGCCGATAAGTTCTGCGAAGACAATTTCGTCAAAACTACCCGGCGTGACCCATCTGGACGTTACATCGTAACTTTACCTTTTAAGTCGAATTTTCCATCTGAGACTCAACTTGGCTACTCCCGAAATATAGCCCTTAAACAGTTTCTCCGAAACGAAGCATCTCTGCTGCGAAAGCCAGATTTTAAGGCACTCTACGATGCCATTATTTCCGAGTATGGTGACCTTCATCATATGATACAAGTCCCTGCTCCAAAGTTTGAGGTGGAGGCTGTACAAGTTCGTATTTAACAGTGACATTCAAAAAATGTACCGTCAAATTCTTGTGGACCCGAAACATAGTCCCTTCCAAAGAATTTTGTTTAGACGTTCACCGAACGAAGAGGTTTCCGTTTTGAGCTTCAGACAGTAACTTTTGGGGTTAATTGTGCGCCTTTTCTGGCAATACGTACACTTCTGCAACTAGCCAACGATGTTCAGAGCACTCACCCTTTGGCGGCGCGTATTCTTCGAAAGTCTATGTATGTAGACGATGCGCTCGCTGGTGCCCATGATGTGGACACAGCGATCAGGGCACGTGATGAATTGACATCCGCCTTGGCGTCAGCTGGTTTTTCATTGCGAAAGTGGACATCCAACTGTAAAGAAATTCTGCGATATCTGCCTAAAGACCATCTACTTGATGAAGATTTCTTGGATTTTGATGCCACTAGCAATGTCAAAACTCTTTGGGTGCGCTGGAACGCTAGGTTAGATGAATTTTACTTCATTGCCCCCCGTTACGACTGAAATCGTCGTATTCCAAGCGGGAGGTACTCTCACTGAAAGCCAAGTTATTTGATCCAGTTGGATGGCTTGCGCCAATTGTTGTCGTTGCAAAAATTGTAATGCAGCAAGTTTGGTTGGACAAGATTGAGTGGGATGACGCGTTGCCATTAGCAACAGCGAATAAATGGAAGGAGTTCTTGTATAACTACACTTCCATTAATTTAATTAAAATCCCTCGGTGGGTTCAGTACACCCCTCAATCGAAAGTGCAAATTCATGCTTTTTGCGATGCTTCCGAAAAAGCATACGCGGCGGCCATCTATATTCGTGTTCAGAAATCTCCATCGAACATTACCACTCATTTGTTGACCTCAAAGACCAAAGTAGCACCTGTAAAAACTATTTCCCTCCCCCGATTGGAGCTCTGTGGTGCGGTTTTGTCGTCCGAAATACTTTGTTCCCTTCCAAATGAGTTTGAAATCGAAATCGAAAATATTTATTGTTGGACCGATTCTACGATTGTCTTATCCTGGTTACAAAAGCCACCTTGTATGTGGACTACTTTTGTCGCCAATCGCGTTTCCAAAATACAGGAATGCGCCTCCATCCACACTTGGTCTCACGTGGATACCCCCGAAAACCCTGCCGACATAGGCAGCAGAGGAGTATTGCCTCAAGATCTTCTTAAAAGTTCTCTTTGGTGGCACGGCCCTCAATGGCTGAGCCTAGACTAATCCCAATGGCCGATTCTTTCACTAGAAGACCTTGAAACTTCAGTCGAAATGAAGTCCATTAAGTCGCATGCGACGGTTATTGACAACTACGAGGATATTCTTGATAGGTTCTCGTCGCTTCCGCGTGCACTGCGTGTGATAGCACTGCGTGTGATAATCGGACGCATCCTATTTTAAAAGCTTCTTCTCGCTTTGAATCTCGTTGCCTCTCAGGCTCAGAGATTAGGCAGGTTAAATTACGCCTGTCTATTTTGTGTCAGAAAACGCGCTTTAATCTGCTTGAGGGACGGCCCTAAAGCGCAAAAAGTCTTGTTTTACCCTTAAACCCGTACTTGGACCGCAATCAGGTCATGCGCGTTAATGGCCGTTTGGCAAATTCACCTGTTTTGTCCTTTTCCGAGCGACACCCAATACTCCTACCGTAGAGTTGTAGATTCACACAATTAGTGGTGGATTTTACTCACAAAATTACCTTACATGGTGGCAATCAGCTGGTCTTACGAAAGCTTCGCCAAGAGTATTGGGTCCCTAACTTAAAAAGTTTAATAAAAACTACAATATATTGTATATATATTGTATGTGCACATAAATGTAAGACGTGTCTTTTGCAAAAAAAGACGCAGAACGCGCAAATAATGGCGGCGTTGCCCCCTGAAAGAACCACCTTAGAGCGTCCTTTTCAGAATACGGGGGTGGATTTCGCGGGTCCTTTCGACATCAAAACATACACTGGCCGAGCGTGCCGTGTTACGAAAGGTTATGTCTGTGTTTTTGTTTGCTTCTCGACAAAGGCTATTCACATAGAGGTCACTAGTGATCTATCAACTCCAGCCTTTCTTGCGGCTTTTTACCGGTTTACTTCTCGGGGTTGCCCCGAAAAAGTGCTAAAATACTGAAATGACAATTTGCTCAATTTTTACGCGATTTTCGTGACGCTGCTGTCAACTCCTTCCATCACAACAACTTGTCCTGGAACTTAATTCCTGCTGGGGCGCCTCATATGGGTGGGCTCTGTGAGGCGGGCGTTAAAAGCTTCAAACAGCACTTCCGGAAGATGCCGCAGCCACACAAATATACGTTTGAGGAGTTTTCTACCCTTCTCACACGTATTGAGCCGTGCCTGAATTCGCGCCCGCTTAGTCCTTTGTCCGAAATCGCCGCAGAACTTTCCGCCCTAACACTTTCTTATTGGTGGCGCCCTACTGGCTCCAGCTGAACCCTGTCTAACTGATAACCCGATCAGTATCGTCAACAGGTTGCAGAAAATTAAGGCCATAAGCCAACAATTCAGCTTGAGATGGAAGGAGGAATATCTAAAGGAACTCCACAAACGTTACAAGTGGAAGTTTCGTACGCGTGACCTAGCGGTAGACGATTTAGTAGTAGTTCGGCACGAAAACCTAGCTCCTACCGACTGGCGGTTAGGACGAGTAACAAAATTTATCTCGGTCGACGAGTCCGAGTTGCGGACATCCGCACCGAACGCGGCACAATAACGCGTCCGCTAGTAAAATTAATTGTCCTTCCGAATTAATTCTATGTTAATTTCTTTTAACTAATTCTCCGTTACATTTTCCTTTATTAACTCTCCGCTGCAATCGCTTTCTCTTTTCCCTATATGCTCCTTCTACAGCTTAATTATGGACAAATCCAGAACCAGTTCCGACGCGGCCAAACTGTCCTAATTTCACCTGAAATGAATCATCCATAAAATGTCCAAGGACGCACTCAGAAGCTGGCCTAATCCCACCTGACGTGATTCATTCAAAAAATGTCCAAGGACGCACTCAGAAGCTGTTCTAATCCCAACTGACATGATTCACCCAAAAAATGTGGCAAAAACGCAATTGGGGCAGATAGGTAATGAAGTAATGGAAATTTCATTACTTCATTATCATTACTATCGCAATGAAGTAATGGTAATTTCATTACCATTGCAATGAAATTTTCATTACTTCATTACCATTTCAATAACCATTGCAGTAATGGTAATGGTAATGAAATAAAATTTCATTACAGTAATGGTAATGGTAATGGTAATGGTCGCTCAATTTCCCAAGTCTGCTATCTATATATATAAAAGAGACATGTATGTTTGTCACCAGTAGACGCGAAAACTACAGCACCGATTCTCACCAACATTTATATATATGTTCTAGGGGTCGTGAGTCGTGACATAGGATAGGTTTTGACACGCCCACTTTCACCGCCCACAAGTTAGTAAAAAGTGCTATATCTCAGACGTTTTTGATCACAAGAAAATGAAATTTGCCATGAACATACCATAAGACCCCAGTCATAATCTGGGCTACAAATGGCCGGGATTAGGAAATGGGGCGTGGCACCGCCCATACAAGTCAATATTTGAAAATGCTGTAATAGCGCTCCCACACAATGTTTTCCAACGAACTCTAAGCTAAATGCAACATATCGGCGTAATTGGACAAAGGGGCGTGGCACCGCCCATACAAACCAATATTTAAAATTGCTGTAACTGGCCTCTCATTTAATGTTTTCCAACAAAATTTAGCAAATGGTTTCATGGTTTCAACTCTAAGCTAAATGCTACATATCGGCGTAATTGGACAATGGGGCGTGGCACCGCCCATACAATTCAATACTTCAAAGTGCCATTATTGGGCTCCCATTGAATATTCTTCAACGGGAAATGGTTCTATGCCTTCAATGCAACATATTGGAATTGGACAGCGGGGCGTGGCACTTCCCATACAATTCAATATTTTAAAAATGTTACACTTATGCTGCCGATGAACATTTTTCAACGGGACAGGATTTTATGCTTTCAATTCTAAGTTCAATGTTACATATAGTTGGAATTTGACAGCGGGGCGTGGCACTTTTCATACAATTCAAGGACCCTGCCAGTATATTATAAAACTGATTGTGTGTCTGCCTGTCTGTCTGTTTGTCCCTCAATCACGGCTAAATGGCTGTACCGATTCTCTTGAAACTTTCGGGATACATTCTATAGGTATCGACATGTAACATAGGGTATATGAGATTGGGATTGGACAAAGGGGCGTGACACCATACAACACAAAATATGCCTACAAGATAATTTAGTAGCTATTGAATTGAATTTGAATTGATTATTGAATATATAAAGACGAAATTTGGCACGGAGTTGTATATTAACATTCCCAAGCTTTGTGCCAAATATGGACATAATTGGACAAGGGGCGTGGCACCGCCCATACAACACCTAATTTAAATAACAGCTAAGTAAGCAAGTATTGAATATATTTTAATGAAATTTGTCATGGAGCTGTATAATAACTTTCCAAAGCTTTGTGTCGAATATGGGAATAATTGGACAAGGGGCGTGGCACCGCCCATACAATTTTCTACCCCATATTACGGTTAAACGGCTTTATTGATTTTATTGAAATTTTAAGGAAAAATTGTGTAAGTAATGGAATTTGCAATAGGACATAAGAGGCTGGATTTGGACAACGGGGCGTGGCACCTCCCATACAACAAAAAATATAATTACAATGTAACTTAGTAACTATCGAATGTTGAGTGGTTCATGCCACCAACTGCGTACTTGCATATTTTTTGAGTGAATAACGCCAGGGGCATTACATATGCCACCAAGTGCGTCCTTGGACATATTTTGGGTGAATCATACCGGGTGAGATTGCAGCTGCCACCAAGTGCTTCCTTGGACATTTTTCGGGTGAATCATACCCGGTGGCCTAACAGCTGCCACCAAGTGATTCCTTGGACTTTTCTTGGGTGAATCATACCGGGTGGGATTACAGCTACCACCAAGTGCTTGCATGGACATTTTTTGGGTGAATCATACCGGGTGGGATTACAACTGGCACCAAGTTTCACGGGGGGAATTAACCATCAACTACAGCGTCCATTGAAGTTGTCTATATATATTTATTTTAAAATTTTATACAACCCGTGCTACGCCGGGTATGTAACAGCTAGTTTAAATATAACAAGTGAGTAAGTTTCAGTCGGGCAAGCCGACTTATATATACCCTACACCTACTGGGCCATATTGTATCCGCCATCTTGAATTTTGAAAATGCGACATCAAATTCGAAATCAGCGACCCCAAAAAGCCCCCTATACAAAATTTCATACTGTTTTGATGAAATCTTAAAATTTCGGCCGCCATATTGGTTCCGCCGTCTTGGATTTTTCAATTCCGACATCAAATTCGAAAACCCCACTATACAAAATTTCATAGTGTTTTGATGAAATCTTAAAATTTCGGTAAAACACGATTCTCACTTATATGGGAGGTAAGCGTGGCAGTCGACCGATTCCTCCCATTTTCAATACCAACTCCTTCTAGGGCCTAAAAAGAATAAATCCAAAATTTTGGATCCCTAGCTTTCTAGACGGATAGGGCTAAATCAACTCAGGAGGTGATCAAGAATATATATACTTTTCCATACCGGACACTTCTCCTTCTTGGTGTTACATACACCAGACCAAAGTGAATATACCCATACCTCATGAGGTGTAGGGTATAAAAACATCAGACCAAAGTGAATATACCCATACCTCTTGAGGTGTAGGGTATAAAAAAATGACTGGAGCAGTGTCAGCAAAGCCCCATATATTCTAATTTTGCGCCTGTGTGCAACGTAGAGAGAGCTCGTACAGCGGCAGAATTCTCTCAATATAGTACTGTGAGTAAATTGAGATACAAAAGAAATTAATGTTTAAAAAAAATTTTACTATAATTACCTTACAATAAAAAGTTGGGTATTTTTTCGAAGTATTTTTAAAAACCAAAAAAAGAAAAGACTGAATCTTTCCTTTCCTGATTTTATTATTGAATCATATTTTTTATGACACCTAAACTGCCTTTTTAAATAAATAGTAGGTCCCCGGCCACTTCTCTATGGCAAACCAAACATTGCAGTTCTCCAAAAGCATTTTCGATATATAAAAATTCCTCATCCCAATTTATATTAAACATTTTTTCAGTGCATTAAGTAAAATCATAAAATAGCGCAGCGTGATCTTGCTCGCATGACATCTAAACATTGACTGAGCGCTGTCGCTTTGTCGAGGTTGTTGTTGTTTGTTCTTGTTTTTACCCAGGCATGCTTGCATGATAGTATGCCTGCGATAGAAGGGAGATGGGGTGGTGTCAATAGATTTTCTACGCAATGTGATTAAATATTTAGAAGATATTTTATGTTTTTCGAAACGTGAGTTAGAAACCTGATTTCGAAAATATTTTTGAACGTTGATTTCAGATCTGTTTACGGTTTTTTGTTATTAGCTCTTGTTTTTAAGATGTAGTAAAAACTGAGCTTCCTTCCTAGCGGAGGCATGCCAGTATGCCAGCGCTAGAAGGGAGAGGGGATGGTGTCAATGGATTTGCTACGCAATACGCTTAAATATTTTGAAGATATTTTATGTTTTTTGGATCGTGGGTTCAAATCCTGATTATGGCAATTTTTTTTTGGTTTCTTTTTATTTAAAAAAATTTTTTTAATACATTTGATTAGCTGCGGAGTAGTGATTTTCAATTTACACGAGAGCGAAGGAATCCAAAAGGCGAAAAAGCTTCGATGATGGTGCTCGGCTTTGCAAGAAAAATTTTAAAATATAAAATCCAAGAAGAAGAAAGACAGTATCAGAAAATATCAGTTTTATTCGCTATTAGGTTATTACCAGTTCGGGGTCCAAAATTCGAGTGAACCAAAAAACTATAAAAGACGAGAGCAAAAAACGCCAACTCATCAAAAAAGTACTAAAAACTATTGGCTCAGCGCCCTCTAGGTTTCAACTTAAATCTAACAACTTCGAAACTAAAGTAACCAGGGACGGCGTAAACATTCCGCCCCCCTTGCAGCATCATTGCGAAAAACCAGAGTAAAAAAACATTATACTTCAAAAAATATCACAATTCATATATAATTCAAACTTGGAACTAAAACTAACTATAGTTTGGCGATGCCCTATATTCTAATTAATTATATATAAAAATTAAACTGCCACCACTAGAAAGAAAGAAAAATAAAGAAAAGATTAATTAAGGTGGCACTTAGGTCGTGCACGATCCGGACAAAATGTGGCCGAATATGGTACTTTGCGCCATCGGCTGCCCGAAACTGCCATTGATGACGCCTTTCAACATCACCTTCGGGTACACAACTACCCCCAACACCAACTGAACCGGTGACGACTCATAAAATTTGGGATCAGCCAATCTGATACCGGTAAACTGGTCCCGGATGGAAGCGTCAATCGACTGCACCGGGGTGGTTCTAACAAATCCAGGCACTACTCGTGCACTGGTCTCAACCGTCACATTCAGGTCAAACCTGGCCCTAAGCGATAGTGGGCTCCAAATCTCGTGAGCTCCAACCCTCATCTTCTGCAGCCCGATCCGTCGAACTAGCTCCTCCGATATCTCAGACATGTCTGCGCAGGCGTCCACGAGCGCGTGCTCATAAAAAAAAACCGTCGATTGGCCACGATCTTCACAATCGCCGTTGGCAGCAGGGTAATAATGAGCTGCAGACATAAATATGTTTTTTTTTTTTTTTTTTTTTAATGAGGAGTAAAAGCGGCAAAAGCCTAAGTCAGTGTGAGACTTCAACTCACTAAATATCTCCTTTTCGCTGCTGTTTCCTTGAAGGATTCCCATTTTTGTGATGTTTCGCAAATATGGGACACCGTATTCGTTATTGTCGGGACCTCGCCGAATGCCACCGTCAAATCTGATCTCTCCTTACAGAAGCGTGGACAATACAGCAGGATGTGCCTGGCATCTTCAATCTCATTGGGACAGTTGGTACAAAACGGGTCATCTTCATGCTTGAAGCGATGAAGATATTGCTTGAAGCAACCATGGCCACTGAGCAACTGTGTCATGTAGTAGTCAAGCTCTCCGTGTTTGCGTTCCATCCAAAAGGTGACATCTGGAATCAGGGCAAATGTCCATCTTCCATTTTCCGACCTTTCCCACCGTCGTTGCCATTCACTGATGCTGCGTCTTCGCTCGTCCTCCCTTGTTGTGTTCTTGCCTGCTGCGTAGATGCGTTGGAGTTTGCAAGCCAGAATATCTACCGGTGGCATTGCCGCGATCACACCGATGGCATCATCCGACACTGTGCGGAAGGCACTCTGTGCGCTATGCCGGTATGTCGCCCTTATGCCAGCTATGTATGCAGCCGTCTGCGTGGCGTCTGCCCACACTGGTGCAGCGTAGAGCATAATAGAGCTTGTCGCTCTTGCCAAGAGTTTCCGCCTGCTGGAGCGTGGTCCTCCATTGTTCGCCATGATGCGTGACAATGCACCGTTTACCCTTGAAGCCTTTTCGATGACCGCCAATAAATGATCCTTAAAGGACATTCGCGTGTCTATAAAATAATTTTATTAATTATATCTACCATTTTGTCGAAAAAAAAAAATTTTTTCAATTTGAAAAAATTTTATTCAGATCGATAAAAATGTTTTGTTCACTGTTATTGACAAAAGTTGTCTTAATTTTTTGTGTGCGCAGCACTAAGTCTACGAAAGTGAGCTTTTTGTGTTTACCAATTGGATTGAAAGTAAACACACTGCAGTATTTTTGTGAAAAAGCGTCGAAAATATCTTAAACAATGCATAAAAATTAAATTTTTTGAATCCCGGGATTCCGGACTCAAAATCCCGGGTTTCCGGGATTTAGAAAACGATCGGGATCCCGGGATTGAATGCCTTAGTCTCAACTAATTTTTTTTTTAATCCTAGTATTTAAGAATTTTGGTAACTTTTTGAATGCAATGTGACGAAAGATGATTCAAACTAACATATATACCAAAATATTTGAAGGTTTTTATTTTAATTCTGACGAATAATAAAAATGGGTTACCTTACTGTGGCGATACATTCAGCTGTTGTATGATAAGGTCCCAGAAATAAGAAAAAGAGTACTTAATAGTACTTTCGGGAAAAAAGTGAGAGTAAAAAAGAGGAGGGCCTAAAAATGAGTACTGTACTCTTTAAAAGAGTACGTCTGGTAACCCTACCCATATATATATAATACGATTTTCTATATCATACGACATCCGTCGAAAGTAAGCACCTTTTTGCTCCTTTTTTTGAAAAAAGCCTACTTAAAAACCTATAAGCAGGGCTCGATTTGCACCCTTCGTGGTCCAGCACATTCAAAATGCGATTTAGAGTAGCAAGTACCGAGATTTATTCCTATAAGTTTCCATAATTTTTCTGGTTATGACTGCCATTTATTTGTAAAGGCACTAGAAACGTATTCTGGTGATAAAAGCGTTATGGGCCATTAAGCGTCAAGCGGATACTTCAACTCTCAGAAAATTCTGAAACTCTCCACATGGAAAGGCCTGGGTATGCTGTGTTTATGTACAAAAGGGTTCACACAAAAAAATAATCGCTTGGCGCGAGGTTGTGGTAACAAATATTCGTCTGCAGCTCTAGTTTTCGCTTGAGAGAGACCCCAATTCGCTTGTAACACCAGAAGAAACGCAAAAATGTGCAATTCGGATATAACAACAGAATAGTAAATTGAAGCAGCCACTTTTTTTCAGCTGACAGAACATTTCAAATAAAAAAGCTACCACAACCGAATCCACGATCGCGTGTAGCAACTGAATTCGCTTGTGAACCGTGACAACTAATAGTGATGCCATGCAGGAAGCAAAAGACCACAGTGTTGCAAACCAATTTTTATTTTAAGTTTTGTGTTTTTATTTTAATCTAAGTTCCTTTTAATCTAAGTTTCTTTTATCAAAATTCACAAAAATAAACATTTGACCAGCCATTACAAAGGCTACAAACTAATTCAGAAAAATAGTAAAAGGCTTAAGCCCATGCCACACAGGCGCCCTTTGACCCCTATTTATTTGAATTTTTACTCTGTTTTACGCATTTTAATTTTTTGATGCGTGACACCTTTTATCTTTATGTCACAAAAGGGTTGCTATAAGTGGTCTACGCTTACGATTTATCGTATGCGATGTATAGTATGCGAGAATTTCGCTTATGTATATGGGGGTAATAGAAGTTTTTTTGGACAATTTCGGGGCCATAGAGATTATTTTAATCAATATGTACAAACAATTTCTTTTTTTCTTCGATGAAGATCGATATGTTTTAAATTGATTCATAAAATATTTCATTAAAATATTCATTTGTAACAGCGTCCTTTAGCAATCAAAATAACACTCTTTTGAAAATATATTCACTCGCTCTTTCAATTAGTGTTCATTTTTAATTTTGCCAAACCACAAAAATTTTAATTTGGCAAACAACAAAAATTTGTCAGCGTCAATTGACGCCGGTGTGGCATCCCCTTTAGTATATCAGCCATCACTATTATGCATCCATCTTGTTTATCTTTTACGCATCTAGAAAATATTTGTAAAACCTAATTATGATTAAACTATAATGAATTGCAAACAAAAAGAAGTGTTTTATGCTTCGAAAAATGGTGCGGACTAGCTTATATTTTGTTAACTTCCAAAAAACACGTATTTCAACATTTTAAATTTTTTTCAAATTGAATGAAATAATTAAATATTGCGTTTTATGAAAGCGCGTTTATTGTGGATATGAAACACCATATGTATTTGCAGTAAAAAGTATGTTGCCCATCATATTCGTGTAAGAACTGAGAATTATTTCGCATTAAAAGTCTTGTGTTTATATATCAAATTAAATTATAAAATTATTTCTGTAGTTTTACAAGACAACATCAAACACATTTGCTTTCTTTTTCTTACATTCTTTTTCGTAATACTTTTTTTTGTATATTTTTTTTCATTTGCACAATTTAAGTAAATTGTTGTCTCGCTCTTACACGTTAGCATTATTTTTGACATTCTTTTTGCAGTATCAGAGAGATGTTGCTGCGTCAGACAGTAGATGTTGGGACAACAGACAGTAGATGTTGGGACAACAGACAGTAGATGCTGGGACAACAGATAGTAGATGCTGCAACATCTGAAAGTAGATGTTGTGACAGCCGCAAGCATTCGGTTGGCCGAAAATTCTGCTGCCCCAACAGTTTTTGTTTTCTGGGTGTTCCGTTGGAAATTCAATATTTACCGTTATCAGTGGCGTAAATAGGAATTGCCAATGGGGAATAAATACATTTTTAAATTTAAAAAAAAAAAAAAATTATTTTAGCGTTTTTAACGATTGTGTGCACTGCTTATTAGATAGCTCATTGAGTACCTCATCGGTATCAATGGGCACTTCTTTGTGCATTTCAAGGGCAGCCAGGCCATTAAGCTGATTCTACAATTTTAATAAATAATAATCCCTCACTACAACCGTTTAGTTAGCATTTCTTATGGTGTGTGAATCGTTTCCTTCAGCTCAATTTTGTAAAATCTAAAAATTCGTTAAATGATTTCCCACGCAAATATTGACAATCCGTCATGTTTCTGAGTTCTTGTAAGTCTTGCATCCAGGCTCTCTGCCAACGACATTGATTCAGTGAACATTTTTTCAGAAGATTCTTTGTTCACACCATTTTTTCAATTTCGCGCTGAGCATCGTCGGCAAACGATATCAATATTATTTTTTTGATAATTTAGACTCAACGGCAGCTGGTAAATTTATTAAAACAGTGTTCGCCAAATGCACACATTCTCTCATTGCACATGTATTAAAAGCTTTGCACTGAAAAGCTGAACATAAAGAAGAGTACAGTCGAGCCCGCTTAAGTGAAACCCGTTTAAATGAAAAACCCGCTTAAGTGAAACGAAAATTGAATCCCCATGGTTTTTTTCCCCTTTTTCATACAAATTATTTCGCTTTATTGAAACCCGCTTAACTGAAAAACCCGGTTAACTGAAACAAAATTTCATTCCCAAATCAAAAATTTATACCAACTTAACTCCGCATAAATGAAACACGCCCAACAAATTTAATTTTAGTTGAAATTTATATTTTTTCAATACAAAATTAAGCTTATGAAAGAAAATTTAAATTGTAAGTCAAAGAAAAAACGCATCGATCCATAAATTTTACGAACACAAATGTGTGAAGAATTGAAATCCTGGCTTTGCCTTTGGCACTATCCCATTTATGAGAAAACAATTTGGGTAAAAACTTATAATTTTGGCTTAAACCATACTTCGTTTTAGTGAAATATTTTTCTGTTATGCAAAATTCGCTGAAGTGAAATATTTTTCAGTTATCAGAAATCGCTTAAGTGAAAAACCCGCATAGCTGAAACAGAATGTCTGACAAATTCGTGTTTCAGTTAAGCGGGTTCGACTGTAAGAGCTCATATATTTGTTCAAAGCATAACAGATGTATTAATATACTGTTTAGTTCGCTTAACTTAAACCAACTAAAGAGAAAATCAAGACTTCAGTAAAACGAAAAAAAAAGATCTGACATTTTCGTGTCCTTTGATGTTTTTTTTTTTTATTAAAAGTAGGGTTACCAGACGTAATCTTTTAAAGAGTACAGTACTCTTTTTTAGGCCCTCCTCTTTTTTACTCTCACTTTTTTCCCGAAAGTACTATTAAGTACTCTTTTTCTTATTTCTGAGACTTTTCCATATAACAGCTGAATGTATCGGCTCAGTAAGGTAACCCATTTTTATTATTCGTCAGAATTAAAATAAAAACCTTCAAATATTGGGTTTGATAGTTTGAATTATCTTTCGTCACATTGCATTCAAAAAGTTATCAAAATTCTTAAATGCCAGGATTAAATAAAATTAGTTGAAACTAACTGTTTTGGCAACCCTGTTCAACTTGATCATAAGTGAATTTTTGCTGCGATTTTAATAAATATTTTTAAATAGTTATACAGTGTTAATTATTTTAAAAACCTTTTAAATAAATTAAATAAATTAAATTCTGGCTAAGTGCAATAAGTTTTGTGCAAATAACAAAGTTTTGTGCTATATTTCCGTGAATTCCTGTCAGCTAAGTATCACTACAACAAAAATTGCAAATTTTTTTTGTTTTTGCTTATACTGTCCACTTTGACATTTCTTGTGTCACCAGCTTTATATAGATTCCACATTCGCAGTCTGATCATATTTTCAGAGCATACTTTCAGGCACTTGTTTTAATATAATTTGAAAGTGCCTTTTCCCAGTCAACATTTTGTCTCGTTACAATTTACACTTTTTTACACTTTTTGTATTTTATTTTTTATAAATTTTTGCATTTAAATATGACTTGCTCTTTCCGTAAGTGTGCCATTAAAGTCGATAATGAACGCATGGTCTCTTGTTGGCTATGTGATATCTTTTATCACGTCAAATGTGCATCCCTTACTGGTAGAGTAGTCGATCTGATCGAGGGTAAAAAAGGTCTTCGTTGGTCCTGCGAAGATTGCCGCGATACAGAGCTGGACATCTGTAAATTGGTACGTCAAGCCCGAAAGGGATTTAATGATGTATCAAAGGACTTAGCAGCTGCCCAGTCTAAACTGAAGGAGTACGAAATTAACTTTCAGAAGTATAAATGTTTGGATGAAACAGCTCCGAAACAAAATACTTCTGTTGGGCTTTTACCACCTACCCCAAAGCCAATTTCAACTCCGACAACTCCATCCTTTTCCGATATGTTTGCTTCACCAGTTACATTTTATTCTCCTGATCCTGCGGTTTTGGAAACGAGGGTAGATGACGCTCCTGAGAAAAATATGAATGGAATCTCAAATATTGATAAAAATGTTTGTCCTTCCATAAATATTATTTCTCCAAAGGATTGTTTGCGGGAAGTACAAGAAACGAGAACCCCAAAAAGGCTTGTTGTTGTGCAACCTAAAAAATCAATTTTCGTGTCCAGATTTGCACCAGACACATTAACTGAAGATATTATATTTTATATCGATTCTAAACTCAATAAAACCGGTAATAATATAAATGCTTTTAAATTCAACTTTTCATACGCTAGAAACATTTCATCTTTCAAATTATCTGTTCCAGCAGAATTGTTTGATGAGATTGTAAATAAAAATTTTTGGCCGGATAAAACTTTAGTTCGTGAATTTGTTTATAAAGAGAAATCAAATCTAGTAAATCCAGTTCAACTTCCTCAAAGAAAATTAAATTCTAATCAAAAAAACTAAATAAAATCCCGAATAATGTTGTTTGTCTTCTGTACCAAAATGTTCGAGGGCTAAATACAAAGTTGAACGATATTTATATTAAAAGTTTCGATTGTAGTCATAATGTCTTGGTATTTACCGAAACTTGGCTTAAACCAAATATTTTTGATTCAGAAATTCTGTGTGCTGGGTATCAAATTTTTCGGAGGGATCGTAAATGCAGGACTGGTGGTGGAGTCCTCATTGCAGTAAAAAACCTTTTTTCATCTGAGGAAGTCATACTTTCAGATGTCTCTGACTTGGAATTTATTTGTGTACGAATTCGAGTTTTTAGTATCGATATTTTCGTTACTTGCTCGTATATCCCACCGAATTCCGATATTACCGTTTATCTAAGACATGTGTCGCTTATATCATTGGTTTACTCAAATGTTAAACCTGCCGATTCCATTGTTGTTTTTGGAGACTTTAATTTACCGAATATATCTTGGAATTTTTGTGGCGATTCAAACCAGTTTCTTCCGTATTCTTCTCGTGACTGTTTAAATGACTTTCTGGATTCATTTTCAGATATGAGTTTACAACAAGTAAACGGGATTGAAAATAAGAATAGTAGAATTTTGGATTTAATTTATGTTGATGACTCTTCGAAGTTTTCAGTGCAACGCTGTGATGCTTTTGCATGTTCAGAAGATAACCATCACCCAACACTTGAATTATCTTTCGAATTTGTTCAAAACAACTTAGAACCAGTTTCTACACCGTTGAAGTCATTTTTTTGCTTCAAGAATACAAATTTTGTTAAAATGAACCAACTCTTATCTGAAACTAGTTGGGACATGAACTTTGAAGATGTTGTCGACTGTGTATCAATTTTCAATTGTACGCTCAGCAAAATCTTCGAGATATGTGTTCCAAAGAACATTAAAAAGAATTCGAATGAACTTGGTGCTGTATGGTTTACAAAAGAATTGAGGAAACTAAAAACTTCGAAAACTCGGGCATTTAAAACATATAAAAGAACTTTAAACCTTCAAGATTATTCAAAATATTCGCTTCTGAGACATAAATATCAAGTACTTAATAAAAAATGCTATGATGAATATTTGAACGATTTGAAATCCAAAATCAAATACGATTCTAAAACTTTTTATAACTTTGTAAATTCAAAAAGGAAAAACACTGGTTTTCCAACTACAATGAAATGGAATGATCGTGAGTCCAACAATCCTACTGAGATTTCCAATATGTTTGCTGACTTCTTCAAAACGACATATTCTGATAATACTTATGGCAACACATCGTATCCATATAACATCCCCACTTATAATTCCATTCTCAATCCTGTTATAGAATCTGATGATGTCTTACAACACCTAAAATCGTTGAAATATTCATATAGTACTGGTCCAGATAATATTCCTAGTTGTATTTTGAAAGTTTGTGCAGAAAATTTATACATTCCACTTTCAAATATATTTAATGCCTCTATTGAAAGAGGTTATTTTCCGAATTCATGGAAAGAGTCATACATTATTCCTCTTTATAAAAGTGGAACCAAATCATTCGTATCTAACTATAGAGGTATTGCTAAACTTAGCACAATACCAAAGTTATTTGAACAAGTTGTCACAAAGCAATTGGTTCACTCGGTCACAACTTTAATATCTCCTTCACAGCATGGTTTTCTGAGAGGTAGATCAACATCTACAAATTTATTGGAATTTTCTTCATTAACAATAAAGGGATTTTCAAAGAATCTTCAAACAGATGTCATATATACTGATTTTAGTAAAGCTTTTGATAAAGTTAATCATTATTTGTTGATTGAAAAGCTTAAAAGATACGGATTCCCAGATCTTCTTTTAAAATGGGTAGAATCGTATCTGACAAATCGGAAGCAACAGGTGTTATTCGAATCATCAACATCAAAAACTATAGATGTCACCTCTGGAGTTCCTCAAGGAAGTCACTTAGGTCCTATTCTGTTTAATCTTTTTATAAATGACCTTCCTTCTGTCATTAAACATTCGAATGTACTGTTGTATGCTGATGACGTTAAATTGTTTCTATCCTATGACATCTTAGATCAACATAAGTTGTTACAATCAGATCTGACCAGTGTAGCTATCTGGTGTGATAATAACTTAATGGAACTGAACCTGAAAAAATGTAAATTTATGACATTTGCTAGAAGACACCAACTTTCATCGCTGTATCATATAAATAACTGTAATCTAGAAAAGGTTTTTACTTTCGTGGACCTGGGTGTTACTATGGATCCAAAACTTCGCTTTCATCTACATATTGACTTATGTGTGAATAAGGCGAGGGGTGTTCTAGGTTTCATTAAAAGATGGTCAAAAGAATTTAATGACCCATTCGTTACCAAAAGTCTTTACATATCACTTGTAAGACCAATTTTGGAATATGCATCAGTCTTGTGGAATCCACAATACAACTGCCACTCTGATAGAATTGAATCGGTTCAAAAACAATTTTTATTATTTGCTTTAAGAAACCTTCGCTGGAATCCGAATCAGAACCTACCTCCATACGAAAATCGTTTAAAACTCTTGGACATCCCTACTCTAAAAAATAGAAGAACGATGCTTAATGTAACATTTTTGATTAAATTGATAAATGGCTCTCTGAATTCTACATTTTTGCTTCAAGAAATTGATTTTAATATCCCAACCCGTCGTTCCAGATCTTTCATTCCTTTGATATTAAGTATGTGCCGCTCTAATTACGCGCAGAATGAACCTTTTCGTTGTATTTGTAGCGATTTTAATAGCCTGTATTCTGTCTTTGACCTGTCAGATTCACTTAATAAAACTAAAACTTTTATTTTAAATGCACTTGATCACACTTAAGCCTTTGTTGCTCTTTGAGTTTTTGGACCTCTTAGGGTCTAACGAAATGACAGGGTTGCCAAACTCCACAAAGATCGGCATTGTCGATTTTTTGAAAGTGTTGTATTTTTGTTGTATTTTATATTTATATTTCAGCAGAATTTTGTTTTTTACTGTATATTGTATACAAATAAAACAAAATTTTTAGCTGAATTCACATTCGTTCCGTTTACTTAACTGTTCTATTTGTATTTGATTTTTTATATTTCGTATAAAAAAACAAAATACTAAAATTAATATTTGTAATCTTTGTCGCGTAAATTAACTGTTTGGATTGTTTTGTCTTTGTATTTTTGTTAAGTCTAATATCGTAAAGTAGGCAAAAATCATATTTGATCAAATTCATATTCGTCGCATGAATTCTGATGCTTCATAATATTTTCTTTTAATTCTATTGTTTATTATCACGTTAATCTTATATTATGTTATGTTTGGAAGAATTCTCTCTTGCATTCATAACCTAATTCGCGTTTTATTAATATGCGTTTTATCAGCTGATGATTTTAATCTGTAGCTGAAACGAATTTCCAAATATGTTTACCCGCGATCGGTTACACAGCGTAATCCGGATTACGGCTGTTCGGTCACCAAATCCGTGCGTCATGCGGATGTGCCCCTCGGTCGGTTGGGCGGGTTAGTGGGACCGTTGGGATTCGTCGAAAAAAAAAAAAAAAAAAAAAAAAAAAAGAAACCTACCATCTTTTTAACCGAAATAATAAAAACAATTTTGAATATTTTTATCAAAAACAATCCAAAGATATAGCTAAATTTGTCAATTTCTTTAGCAGGGTTCGGAACCGTAGCACCCAGTGTATAAAATTTTGTGTTATACTTATTATCCGCTTAATATGTATGTCACTTAGACCCTTTGGAGTTTGAAATCTAAAACCATTAACGCCTAAACGTATACGTGGGTACTTAATGAGTTTTACAAAATTTTAAATTAATTTTTTTAGTATTTGATATTACAAAAAAAACTTTGTGCTTAAATCATTGTATTTTGTTACTTATAAAAATAATAAACAGTTTTTTTTTAACTTTAAAAATTTTTGTTTTATTCAAAATTTTACCAATTGTTGGATGTTTCAACTTTTTGAAGAAATTTTTTCTAATTTGTTTTGTCTTTTAAAAAATATGTGGTCTAAAACAGAAGTGTTTGGTACCCCCTGCAACTCTGTACTCTTTTTTACTCAAGAGAATCTGGTAAGCCTAATTAAAAGTATCGCCCTGTTCCAAACTAAGAATTATTCTCGTGGTATATATTTTCGATAAAAAAAAATCATATTCCCATTGAATGTTAAACACTTTGCATTTTCGATTTACTCAGTGTACGCATAAATCATAAAATTACGGAGCGTCCGAGCGCAGTCTTGCTTCAACGAAATCTGAACACAGACAAAAAGCTTTCGCTGTTATACATATTCAAAGCTCAACAAGAGCTTTACTCGCGAGTATAGGGCTGGCGAAGACTGCATTAAAACCACAATCTTTAGGGTCAAAATAAATTCAAAATCAAGCATTGTATTTCTTCCAGATCATGATATGTAAGTCGGTAATTGCTTCGCCTTTTCACAACATCTATTTAACTTTAGTCTCTTCAACGTTTTTACTCTTTCGCAAGAATCGGTTTCAATAATTCTTTGTAAAGCTAAGCTTAGATTTGGTATATTTACATCGAACCCGCTTTACAGAAACACGAATTTGTCAGACATTTTGTTTCATTTTGTATTGAAAATATACAAATAATAATGAATTATATTTTTAGGGCGTGTTTCATTTATGCGAAGTTTAATTGATATTAATTTGTGTTATGGAAATTAAATTTTGTTCAGTTAATCGGGTTTTAGTAAAGGGAAATAAGTTGTATAAAAAAGGCCAAGAAAATCCTGGGGATTAAATTATTGTTTCAAATTAGCTGGTTTTTCGTTTAAGCGGTAAAAGGTATATACGGTCAAATACGTAAGTATACGTAAAATTTGCTACCGCGGTAAAAAATGTATCTTATACAAAAAAAATTACATTCTCATACAAGCAAAATTTGTTGTTTTATTCGAGCAGTTTAATTTAATTTTTTGGAAAAAAAAATAGCCCAATTTGAAAATTTAGCGATAGGCGAAGGGGGGGATATATCCCTTTTATCCCCCCCCCTCTATTTACGCCACTGACCGTTATTTTTGAAATTAAGTAAAGTAAAAAATTTAAAAATGGAAAATGTACCTTTTTTCAAAAATTCATAACGTTTGTGCGGGTTAGAGCTAAAATTTTGTTTGTTTTACGCAAAAAATTTTTTAAAACATTTTTTTTTAAATAATTTTTCAAACTTTGAGCGCCACGATTCTAAATTAAAAAAAAAAATATTTACAATGTCACTTTGCTTGTGTCAAATTTTAAAGATAGTGTTTTTCATTGTTTTTGAAATATTGAATTTTATAGGTAACTGTAAAATATAATTTTCAGAAATATGAATTCTTGTTGTTAATGAAATATATAATTCTTTATTTAGAGGTATCAGAAAATTCTGAAATTCTGAAAAATAGAAAATTTACCTTCTTTCAAAAATTTATAACTTTTTAACCGTGCGGATTAGAGCTGAAAATGCTTAGTAGTGTGTATATGCGGTTTCGGGGTTTAGTGAGAAGGAGCAAAATTCCTCCAGTGTAAAAACTGAAAGATTACAGCTCTTTTCAGTATTTTTGGTTCCTCCCCTCGAGCTGTCCTCCATCAACAAGCTTGTGTAGCCACCTGGCGGGTCTTTTTATTTGGTTGGTGTCTCGGTTGAAAGTGGAGGCATCAACCTTGCGGGCGCTGAAAGTGGAGGCAGCAACCTGGCGGGCGCTGAAAGTGGAGTCGGGAGGGATTTTGATTTGGTTGGTCGATAGTGGCGCCAACGGTGGTCTCTGGATGAAAGCTTTGAAGTGCCCTCTTGCGATCGCCGATCGGTGAGTGTCGGTGTTATGTCGATAGGGGGGGGGGGGCAGCCAAATAGCGGGAGATCTTTTGATTTGGTTGCTGTCTGGGCTGAAAGCCAAAACGATTATTTTTCAGAATTTCATTATATTAACCTGAATCAGCCCCTAACTTCGTTTTCGAATTATTCGTAAATATACTATTGCTGACATGATCATATAGTTACGCTGGGGCTGATTCGGGTTAAAGTTTCTGGTCGGAACTTGTATGGACTAGTTGTAAATTAGCAATTGTTGAAACATGTTATCGCTTAAAATTAAAAAAATTTTGGATCAATTTAAAGATATTATTATGGAGGAACATTGGACAAGACTTGTGGATGGTTTAATTCTGGTTACTAATGTCGAGGGTGTTGGAATGTGTACATCAAAACATCCCAGTAGTCAATTCCGCTGGAGACATGCCTACACGCCTGCTATGGGAAGAAATTGCACATTCCATCCTCGCTTCTAGTGGAGGCATGCCGGTATGCCTGCGCTAGAAGGGAGATAGGGTGGTGTCAATATATTTTCTACGCAATGTGGTTAAATATTTAGAAGATATTTTATGATTTTCGAAATGTGTGTTCGAATCCTGATTTTCGAAAATTTTTTTCCAAATTCTTTTTTTTTATTATTATTTTTGAAAATTTTTTTTTGAACGTTGATTTCAGATTTGTTAACGGTTTTTGTTATTAGCCCTTGATTTTAAGTTGTAGTACAAATCGTGAAAACTGAGATTCCTTTCTAGCGGAGGCATGTCAGTATGCCAGCGCTAGAAGGGAGAGGGGATGGTGTCAAAGGATTTAAAAATTTAGAAGATATTTTTTTTTTTTTTGGATGGTGGTCTCAAATCCTGATTATGGCAATTTTTGTCTTTTTTTTAAATACATTTTTGTACTCAAATTTTATATCTGTTAACGATTTGCCGTTATCAGCTCTTGTTTTAAAGTTGTAGTAAAAATTGTGAAAACGAAGCTTTGAGCAGATTTAGAACCACAATTTTTGAACGAATTGTTTGATTAGTATTATATTTTTTAAGTTTTTTAAAGGAACACAATATTGTGGAACACAATTCTTTCTGAATGGTTTAGTTTTAGCAAGACCATAGTTTTTCATCCAAAAAATGTTGATAAGCATTCAGGAAAAAACTTCGAAAAGTCGGATATTTTTGGAAATTTAATGTGTTTTATTTGATTTTATTGTTTTGGAAAAATTATTTATTTTATTTTAAAGAAAAAAATTAAATGAAATTTGCGAAAAGTTTATTGATATACTCGTACAAAAACTATATGAGTTATACATATAAATATATGAAATACGCATTTCAGAAACTTGTACCAATGCGTGAAGGCAATTTAGGCATATTTTCATTACGTCAACAAATTTAAGCAAAAAATAGTTCCAAACTGTTTGCAAATTAGTAGACTATAAAGCACTCAAATCCATTTTTTTTAAATGGAAATCGGATCAAAAAATACATCGAACATCGTTCGGGACATGAAATACAAATTCCAATTCCGTATATTAAAATGTTCGGCAAAATGTTCAGGTCAAGAGTTGTTCGAGAAATGTGGATCAAACGACACATTTTTAAAATGATCTTATTCTGACCGGAAACCCAAGATTCCAAAGACCAAATCTATTCCAATTAGTATTTTATTCTACATATTTTAAAGTTATTCAAACTTTTTCTTATATTCCAAATCATAGGTGTGATAAATTCAATTTGAAAAAAATCCAATAAAAACATTGAATATTGTTAGATTATTTGCGCAATTCCCAAAATATTATAGTATGGGTATATTAAAAGCAATTCAATTCGATTTAATATAACATTTTTTTACTGAATTTTGGTTGAATTGAAAAAATCCAAATCCCGGGATCCCGGGATTGCATTTTTCAATTCCGAAACTCCCGGGATTGGCAAAGGTCGAAAATTGACATCCCTACTTTACATACACATTTATACCAAAATACCCAAAATTTGTTTCTGGAATTTAGATAATTTTTTCGGTATTTTTGGTTTGCAAATTGAAATATGTTTATAAGAGGTCATAAAATTCCCTACATTCTGCATCAGCCTCCCAAAAGAAATTTCAATAATTTCGGTTGCTAAAAAAATTTACACTTTTCATTATAGAACATTTGAAATTTAACCCGTTCAAAAGTTGTGGTACTAAAACCGAAAAACCGTTAACTACCATGAAATCAGCGCATCAATGAATCAGTTATCAAATCACAAACACCAGAAAGTGTATTGTAATAAAATTTTTTTTTTAAATATTAGTAATAAATATTAATATAAATATAAAGACACTATACTAGGGACAAAGTAGCCATTGTGCATCTTTCACTGTGATTGTGCATCTTTCCAGAAACCGAATTAACTCTAAATATACAATTTGCTATGCAGCCGCATTAAGGAGTCTATAATGTGTATGATTTTTTTAATTCGATTTATTACGATAAATTTCTGCAATTTATATAAAAAAAACTCAAAGTTACAAAAAATTAAATTTTATTTGAAGTAAATGAAATGTTTAAATACCTTTCAAAACACCCATTTACAAAAAATACATAAGATCTAATATACGCAGTTAGATCGTAGTAAAATAGTGCCATCAGTAGATGAACGTGCTAAACGGCCGCACACGCCTTGTCAGTAGCCAAGTGTCCCGGGTTTAATTCTCAGCTCGGCCAAAACGCAAGTAAGTAAATAAAAATTTATATGAACTTATATCTAATTATATGCCAAAAATCTAATTTAAAATGACGGAAAAATATAAATTTAGTTTAAAATGAACTAAGAAGGGAATTCTAAAAATAGATGTTACCAATATATTTTTGGGGCTATTTTTAGCTCAGCCAATCAAAGGCGAATATAGCGTCAGAACGAGGAAACGGATGGAAATTAAAAAGACACCATCCAACTCCGCTTCTACGACGATGCCTGCCAGCAGGCATACGCATGGAAGCGACAGACGTAGGCCTGTTTATTTGTCCCGTTTCATATAAAAAAGAAGTAAAGGGTGGAAGCGGGGAGGGAAGGCATCCGGACTCCTAAAGAGGCATACTGGCATGCCTGCAGACACCTTCTTTTGACCACTGGGATGCAACACATATTAGGAACTGTTCTTGGAGCAACGACAATTGTACAGTAGGACCAGATACGTGTAGCTGCTACTCATATGTTAGAAAATGTATTGATATTGAGGATCTTATGTCAAAATATGAATTACTTGAAAAAAGAATAAAACAAAAAACAAAATTTAAACTTTATAAAACATCGTTTTCTCTCACTAAGTATTCACGTTTTTAAATTTTATAATTGCACATCAAAGTGCGGTAATCAAAATAGTTGACTTTGAATTCCTACAAGCAGAAGGAACAAAACCTAATAAAAGACGTTTGATTTATTTAAACAAGCAACGGTCCAGACGCTTTTAATATTCTAACAGCAGTATGAATCTGTTTACGTTTGATTCATTTAAAGCAACAATCGCGGATCTCTTATACTTACTGTAGCATACAATGTAGCAATGTAGTTTGCTTATACTAAACAAAGCGAAACCAAACCTAAGAATCTGTTTACGTTTGATTCATTTAAAGCAACAGCAGCGGATCGCTTATACTCTAGCATACTTACTGTAGCATACAATGTAGCGATGTAGTATGTTTATACTAAACAAAGCGAAACAAAACCTAATAAAAGACGTTTGATTTATTTAAACAAGCAACAGTCCAGACCCTATTAATATTCTATCAGGAGTATGAATCTGTTTACGAATTGATGCCTTTAGAGTTTAAAGTAACAACAGCGGATCGCTTTTTCAAAATAGTCAAAAATATTTTCTCATGTGGTTTGAAATTCGCTACCTCCCAAACACAAAATCTATGTGTCTTGTGAACTTTTTTCTCATATATAAAGGGAGTAACAGAAAAATAGTTTAACATACTCGATAGCTAAAAGAAACCGGCAGCATGAATAACGTGCAAAGATTATTTTGGAGAATAAGGTTAGTTGAGTGGGATTTGGACGATAATGTCCAATATGTCCTGCGTCATGCACGGAGGCCTGACCAGGCAGTTGATGCGAGTTATATTCAAACTAAGCTATATTAATCAAAATTAAAACAATGAAAAAACTTATTAATTGAATTTTGTTTCCTTTTTTTTTCCTTGCAGGGGCTTATTTTGATATATTCCAGTGGGAATTTCCAATCACCGAAAGAAGCGTAGAACGAGTTCCGTTTATCATGACTTCATTTTTAACAACATTGGCGGGCATCGCAGCATATTGCGATGACTCGGGACGATTGCGGTATTATTGCTGCACCAACGACGACGACTTGTTTAAGGAACGCAGTCCAAGAGGATGCTGTATCCAGCACTACAAATTGAAAAATGTAGAAGACAAGACCTCGAAAAATATATGAATATTTCTTAAATTTATATATTCAGCTGTTTTTGTGTATATATCAAACATTTGTTAACTTTGTATGCATATTCAAAAAAGAAACAAAACAAATAAATATGTGATTGAACATGTATTTTTATAAACAAAAGAAAATCATTCGATTTTGTACCAGGCGATATTTTGAAGTTTGGCTTCATTCTGTTTTGAGGAGTATACCAAAGAAGTCGAGTACACATTTTTATATTTTTGAAAGAAATACCACAACACGCAGCATGGAATCAAAATGTTTAATTGGGGACGGTAAAAAGAAGTAGCAACAATATAAAATAATTCAAAACCCATTTAAGAAGAACACCAACGAGAAGAATGATCACAATAAATATTCCTCTTCGGATATTAAATATAAGAAAATTATATAATTGAAACAAGAAAAATATGTTTAAAAAACTTTGGCTTTTATTAAATAAATTCAAATAAAAATTTTAGACATAAATGTCCACAGTTAAAAGAATTGTAGTATTGTAATTGGTTATAGTTATACGTTAGGTTACGATTTCCAAGATATTTGATGATTTCCTTCGGAGGAGGTAAGTTCCCAAAGCTATCATAATATTCCTTCCGATTTTTGTCTTTGTAATATGCTACACAATGTGTACCAATTCCACTAGATGAACGTTTTGGTAGTTCATCTAGCATAAATACTCCTCTAAAGTGTGGTATATTCACAGCGAATTTTCGTAAATCAAAATCAGTTAATGCTCTTTTGGGTAGCTTACTTAAGAGTTTTTTGAATAGGGTTTATAATAGAATCCAAGTCCTTTTCTATATGGTTTAAGATGTTATCATTTGTCATCGCAATCGCAATCGCTTCCATATTTTTATTATGCCGAAGAGCTTCATGCAATTGTTCTTTTGCTGCTTTCGCTTCATTAATGGTCTTTGCAATTGACGAACCTCCTGATGCTAATGCACCGATTGCACCGAGTGCTGTTTGTATAGGTACAAGTGGTAAAAACCCTCCTACTTTAGGTACAGCTATTACTCGAGGAATTTTTATAGAATGTTTTTTTTATTTCCTATGGTGGATCTAATTGATTTTTGAGCAATTTTAATAGCGTCTTGAATGTTGTCTGGCTTAACTTTCTTTAATATTTTAGTCGTATTTTTTATTGCTGAAGAAAATGTTTTTTCTGCTTACTCATTACACACCCCATACCGAGTTTGGTTTTAGTTTTCATGGCGTTTGTTATGAACGTTAGCCAATGCTGTTTTCTTTAGATTTTACCCGTTCCCAAGCTCGTTCAGCTAATATTTTATCCACTATATGACGTTGATTTAAATTTAAATTTTGAGTAGGCAATATCGTGTTCTCTACAACTAGCGTCGAGTGGATAAACTTCTTGATCGCCACGTTTGAAACGTTTTTGTAATTTTGTTACTGGTCCACAAAACTGATATCCTGGTAGATGTAGTTCTATGGGTAACTTGTTTATAATTGTGTCAAGTAAACCATACCCTTTGATGGTTGGTTTTTTACTAAAACGTTTGATGTATGTCATTCCCATTATATTTTCGTTTATATATAAAATTTTTTAGTTGATATAAAGATGCGCTTCACAAAACAACAAAAACAGATTGTTGTGCAAAATTTAGATGCTAAAGCAACACCTCACTTATCAAATCAGCAACCAAGACATGGATCACTACTACCGAACATTAATCGTGGGACTATCGAATTGTGGAAAAACTAACATAATGTTGAGTTTAATAGAGAGTCAGAATGGATTAAAATTTGAAAATATTTACATATATTCAAAGTCATTGCATCAACCGAAATATCAATATCTGAGTAAATTGATTAAACCGATCAAGGGAATGGGATATTTTACATTTTCTGAGAATGATGAAGTTTTTCTACCAGAAAGACGAAAAGTAACTCGATAATGATATTCGATGATGTTGCATGCGAAAAACAAAATAATATATGATCTTATTTTTGTATGGGTCGACATAACAATATTGATAGTTTCTATTTATGTCAAACGTATACACGAATACCCAAACATTTGATACGAGACAATGCAAATATGATTACAATGTTTAAACAAGATGAAATAAATGTTAAACATATATATAACGATCATGTGGGTACAGACATGAGTTTGAAAAACTTTATGGAAATGTGTAGTGAATTTTGGCGAGATAAACACCGATTTCTTGTTATAAATAAAGATGACCCCATTGAGAATGGTAGATATCGAAAGGGATTCGATATATTTATTAAATTATAAAAGGACGCTCTATAGAAATTCACCCACTAGTAATATATTAAACTTTGATCAGATCAAATCTGATCTGCTATTTAACCTGATCTGCTATTTAACCTGATCTGATATTTAACCTGATCTGATATTTAACCTGATCTGATATTTAACCTGATCTGGTGCGATCGAAACCTGATATACAAAATTAAGTTCAATGGATGAAAAATTGATGAAAAAATTATAAGTGCGAGGTATGTCATAAAAAGAAACTGATAATCTAGAAAATCAATTTCCCCCATAACAAAACCATTAAAGGATATCAATAAACTCCTTTAATGGCTAAGAAATATAAAAGTATAAAACAGGAAGAATTTAAACACGCGAAGGTCGAGAATGAATCTGATGATGATGATGACACCTTTACATCTATAAATTTAGACTCTATGTACCCAACTCAAAGGAAATAAGCTCTAGCGTTCAGTTCACCAATTCAAAGAAACGAATCCGAATACTTCAAAACAGAAAAAATAGAAGCGACACAAATAGTAATGATAGCAATAGTTCCAAAATAATATCAGATTTATCATTGTTGAATAAAATCAACAAATTAGATTTGGTATATGGAGTCAACAGAGGTGTAGATGGTAATTGGCGATTTGGTAAATTGCCTCTTAAAATAACTGCTAATAAAATACAAATTGGAGCTAACAGTTGGGGATTTCACAGACGATCTGTTTAGGATTGTTATTTTATTTTTAGCGACTATTTCATCACAGTCAGCCGGTCACAACAATCACAATAACGAAATTGTTTCAATCATTGAAGAATTGATAGAGGGTAATATAAGGAGTGCATCGATAGAAACTTGTGAACGCTTTTTCTACTGTAACTTTTTTCATAAGAATGCAAATTTTAATTGGTTGGGCTTGTTATCTTTGGAAAACATGTCATTTTAAATTCTGGTATGTAAGGGATCGAAGTAAACTGTTTATTCAACGAAAGAATTAAAAACATAAAAATATGATTTTGAAGAAATCGTAAAGGCCAAAATTTCCTTTTTTGGTGTTCACCTGCATATTTGCTTTATTACAGTCGTCAGCATATTTTTTGCTGTATATTCCATGCTTCCAATAGACGCTAACGTAAATTTTCAAATTAACCCTTAAATGCCTAAGTACTCCGATTTTCACGGGAAAAACATATTATATGTACAATTTTACGTAGATAACGAATTTAACAATGATTTATTTTATAAAAATTTATTTCACCCACATTTGAATACTGTATCTTTAAAGATACAACCGATTAAAGCAATATATTGTTATTCGTGTAAAAGGAAATCTGTTCAAGCTATATTATATCACTTCAAAAATCATATATACACATGGAAATATTTTTTTTTTGTAAATATCCTTTCTAAATGCCATTTTAGAGAAGAATTTTTCAATTTTTTTTTGATGTTTTTGAAAGTTTTGTATTTTTTTTGTTTCTCAATACCATATACAATTCAAACCTTTTGAGGGAATATATATTTTTTATTGAAGAATGTGGGTATGTAGAATACAAAACTTAAATATCTATATCTTTTATACTAATATTAACCAAGAAATAAAATTTGTAATGGTTGTATCGTTAAAAATACAAGGGGAATTTAAGGGTTAAAAGAAATTTATTTAGTGGTTCTTTTAATTTGTATCTAGTGTTTCTTTTTAGGTTTTTTCACTTTTTTCGTGCGATTTTTGTACCTTTTTTCATAAACGTTTCTTAGTAAATTAACGTTTCTGATTTTAAAAAAAATTTTATACTTTCATAGTCTATACCAGACATTAAAATGACATGTTTTCCACGCGACCTTTTTGGACCTTAAATATTGTATTATTCTATCATTGTCATCATCAACAACAACAACACCATCAATTACTACACCATATAAAAAAAAATTTTTAATTTAAAAAATGAGTAAAAGAAACTTAGTTGCTGAGCTACATACGCAAAGTCGACGAAATTTCCCACGTCGATAGGTGATAATGAAGGGTATTGATGAGCTTTGGCAGGCTGATCTTGTAGAAATGGGTACATACTCCACATACAATAAAGGTTATCGCTTCTTGCTCACAGTTGTAGACACATTTTCAATTTAAATCAATGTCATATAGCGGATAAAATATTAGCTGAACGAGCTTGGGAACGGGTAAAATATAAAGAAAGCAGCATTGCTGTACCCAAAGTAGAAGGGTTCTTACCACTTGTACATATACAAACAGCACTCGGTGCAATCGGTGCATTAGCATCAGGAGGTTCGTCAATTGCAAAGACCATTAATGAAGCGAAAGCAGCAAAAGAACAGTTGCATGAAGCTCTTCGGCATAATAAAAATATGGAAGCGATTGCGATCGGCAAAGGTTTACATCTTAAACCATATGGAAAAGGACTTGGATTCTATTATAAACCCTATTCAAAAAACTCCTAAGTAAGCTACCCAAAAGAGCATTAACTGATGTTGATTTACGAAAATTCGCGGTAAATATACCGCACTTAAGAGAAGTATTTATGCTAGATGAACTACCAAAACGCGTACATCAAATTGAAAGCGGTATTGTGAATCTGGATTCATCTAGTGGAATTGGTACACATTGGGTAGCATATTACAAAGACAAAAATCGGAAGGAATATTTGGATAGCCTTAGGAACCAACCTCCTCCGAAGGAAATCATCAAATATCTTGGAAATCGTAACCTAACGTATAACCAGAGAATGTTAATTATAGAGAAGGTGCATAAAGGAATTTCTGTTAAATTGTGGTTGGAATTTTGGGCCAGATTTTTGAGGAACTTCCGGTCGAACATCGATCAAGTATTTTTTTAAGTTCGACTGGATTTTGATGTTCGGTTCAAACAGAAATGGAAAGAATGAAACCAAAAAAAGTAAAAAAAAAAGAACGCAACCAAAAGGTGGTGTTTTTTTCTAGTTCTCCTTCATGTTTGTGAATTGGTTGGTTTTGAGCTTTTGTTTTGATTATGCAAACAGGTTTTGGGATTTCTAAGCAATTTTCAATTCTTGTATTTTGGTGATTTTCACAATTCTTGCATTTCAAACATTTTCCCAATTTTATTAAGTTTTGATTTTCATGTTTTTTATTTAACATTTTTATTGAGCATTGTAAATATATTTCATTTGATACATATTTGCAATACATATGTTTGCATAACTTCATAAGTTCATTGACCTACATTCAATTTTTCCCCTGTTTCTACTGTTTCCTTTTTTGTGTGTGCACAACAAGGAAAACAAAGATTACTTCAAGATCAACGTCGACGTTGTTTTCATTTTTTTTTGCTGTGTTCATTTGTCGGTTTAAAATTGAAATGCACCAAGTACATAGATTTCCTTAAGCACTTAGTGCATTTCAATTTTGAATATGCGCATTATACTTAGACAATTTTAGTTATCGCTATTTATTAGCCACGTTGCCGAATTTAATTTATTCTGCTGGTGTTCAAAGGTTTTAAGCATAATTAATATATAATTAAAATCCGGTCAGCTGGTATTTCAAATGTATTTTAAATGAATTTAAATTGAGGGATTTAAGCCGACCCTCGTGGCTAATAAATAGCGAGAACTAAAATTGTCTAAGTATAATGCGTATATTCAAAATTGAAATGCACTAAGTGCTTAAGGAAATCTATGTACTTGGTGCATTTCAATTTTAAACCGACAAATGAACACAGCAAAAAAAAATTAAAACAACGTCGACGTTGATCTTGAAGTAATCTTTGTTTTCCTTGTTGTGCACACACAAAAAAGGAAACAGTAGAAGCAGGGGAAAAATTGAATGTAGGTCAATGAACTTATGAAGTTATGCAAACATATGTATTGCAAATATGTATCAAATGAAATATATTTACAATGCTCAATAAAAATGTTAAATAAAAAACATGAAAATCAAAACTGAATAAAATTGGGAAAATGTTTGAAATGCAAGAATTGTGAAAATCACCAAAATACAAGAATTGCAAATTGCTTAGAAAACCCAAAACCTGTTTGCATAATCAAAACAAAAGCTCAAAACCAACCAATTCACAAACATGAAGGAGAACTAGAAAAAACCACCACCTTTTGGTTGCGTTCTTTTTTTTTACTTTTTTTGGTTTCATTCTTTCCATTTCTGTTTGAACCGAACATCAAAATCCAGTCGAACTTAAAAAAATACTAAATCTGGCCCAAAATTCCAACCACAATTTAACAGAAATTCCTTTATGCACCTTCTCTATAATTAACATTCTCTGTTCATACTCCTGTTAGAATATTAAAAGCGTCTGGACCGTTGCACACTGGGAACTCTCCATACGTTTATGTCAAAAAAAAAGAAGGAGTTGTCGTAGAACTTAAATTTTTTGCGAGTCTAATTATTGTGTGCAAATCAAGAAAAAAAACCGGGGTCGGTCAATTCTAACGCCTACCTCCCAAACAAAAAAAAAATCAAATCACTGTAAAATGTGTTCCAAATAACATATGAACTTAAAATTTTGGTAGCGTATACTAGAAAATATGACAAGCTTATCGCGCTATTTTTAACTAAAACTTTATTTAAAACTCTAAAACCAAAAATCCCCACGCGATAATTGAATTCCCTATTTGCCCGAATAGCACAGTCGCGAAGCGTGGGATTTAAGCCGACCCTCGCGGTATGGTATCCGCGGCCAAACGAACAACACGAACACACATATATATATATATATATATATATATATATATAAATAACAAGAAACTAAACCTTTCCCGACACAAAGAAAATAATACCGAACACAAACGGAACCCTTTTCAAAATTGTCACAAAACGACAAATGACCGAAAGAAATTATTTATACACCCAAAAAATATATTTTTTAAAACGCAATTGATTTGCGGGACCAGACCGACCTGTCTGAAATCCCTCGCACGATTCTTTGCAGAATCTATTCACCAGCTGGACTTCGATAAAATTCGATGTCCACCAACAACTTGGCTCAGATGCGGGACGACACAAACAAAAAAAAAGGAATAAGGAAGAGGGGGAAACGGCCAAACAAATTCCAAGCAAACTACTTGAAATTCCCAGGACGGAATCACTTCACCAAAACAAATCACGAACGAACACAACCTGTCCAACTCTATTAAATTCCTCAAATTCAAAACACTAAATGGCCGACTGCCACAAATAAAATAAAGTAAAAAAACACTAGCTGGCAAAACTAAACCAGCGCGCAAAAATACTCCCTTTGGAACACTTGTCCTCCAGCCACAATCCGACGTTGGCAACCGCCCCACATCACCACTCCAAAAATCAAAATTTTCCAAACAAATTATTTAAGACCAAATTAAATTCAAAATCCAAAACTTCACTTTTCACTTTTCTTCTTCCCTGCTCAAAAAGAACTAAAGATCCTGTCTATATGGACGCATATATGGTGCTCACTTTCCATTTCTCCAACATCTCCCCCCCCCCACACATGAGCGCGACCTACGCAGAAGCCAGTATTCGTAGTCGGGGCTTTACCCACACCTATATGTGAAAGATCTTCTCAGATTTTCTAGACTGTGTTTGGCAAATTTACATATACACCCCCACACCCACCAAAATGAAAATACTCACTTTGGCGGCACTCATGTCTGTATAGGCGAAAGCATAAATGTCGACAGGTTCCCCTCCCTCAAACAGGTTCAAAGAGTACAAAAGCTCTAGTCCAGGTTTTGACATTTTACTATTGTAATGGCGAGGCTGGCAATACCTCCATCGGATCGCCGCCGCTCAATTAGCTAACTTAACGAAAGCAAAAGCGAAAGAAAGGAAAAGAAAGCAAGAGAACTTTGACAGCTCAAACAAAATATTCAGTTTTATTTACGAATAATTCGAAAAAAAGTTCGGGGCTGATTCAGGTTAATATGATGAAATTCTGAAAAATAAACGTTTTGGCTTGCAGCCCAGACAGCAACCAAATCAAAAAATCAAATGATCTCCCGCTATTTGGCTGCCCCTATCGACATATCATCGATCGGCGACCGCAAGAGGGCACTTCAAAGCTTTCATCCAGAGACCACAGGTGGCGCCACTATCGACCAACCAAATCAAAAGTCATCACGCCAGGCAATTGCTAATTTACAACTAGTCCATACAAACTCCAACCAGAAACTTTAACCCGAATCAGCCCCAGCATAACTATATGATCACGTCAGCAATAGTATATTTACGAATAATTCGAAAAAAGTTAGGGACTGATTCAGGTTAATATAATGAAATTCTGAAAAATAAACCTTTTTGGCTTTCAGCCCAGACAGCAACCAAATCAAAAGATCTCCCGCTATTTGACTGCCCCCCCTATCGACATAACACCGACACTTACCGATCGGCGATCGCAAGAGGGCACTTCAAAGCTTTCATCCAGAGACCACAGGTGGCGCCACTATCGACCAACCAAATCAAAATCCCTCCCGCCTCCACTTTCAGCGCCCGCAAGGTTGATGCCTCCATTGCCGAGATATCTGAAAATGGTAAAAAACGGTAGTAAAATCCAGTTTCCTGCACCGATAACTCAGTCATTTTTAATCCGATCTTTATCACCTTATAATTTTTGGATGCGTCAATCAAAATTATCGTTCTTGAAATATTCTCAAGTAAGTGGGGGGCTCCCTCAAATTTCGAAAATTCGCAATATTTCGCGAACGGCCCCAAGGAAAAAAAAAGAATTGTGATTTTCGTGTTCAGCGACCCCAAATTAGTTTAGAAAATATAGTTTGCACAATGTTATAAACAAAGATTAATTATTTCTAAACTAGTGTTATCTAAATTAAAAATGTATGATTTTCATTACCAGTACTTGAAGCCCAAATTTAATAAAAAATTAATTCTAAACTATATGGATGCGGATATATGGATACTCTTTTGTTTACACAATAAAGACTGAAGATTTCTATCGATATATTTATCCCGATCTCGCCCTACATTTTGATACCTCGGACTCTCCATTAGATAATAGATTCAATTTCCCTCAACAAAACAAAAAGGTTTTGGGGATGATGAAGGATGAGAATAATGGAGCGATAATGAAAGAGTTCATCGGACTTCGTTCGAAAATGTATTCCATAAACACTGTTGGAAATAAAAAAATCTAACGGAGTTAAAAAATGTGCTTTAGACAAATTGACTATCAATGATTATCGAACATGTTTGCTTGATAAAACTGTGCACTATGATAAAATGTGCGTATTTAAATCTGTTGTTCACGATATTTGCACTCGACAAATATCAAATGTTGTGTTAAGCTGTAATGACGATAAGCGTTATATTAGGAAATGTGGAATCTATACTTACGCTTGGGGACATTAATATATATATTTGTCCAGGTCTGTCTGTCTTTCTGTCTGTCTTTCTATCTGTCCCTAACACTAACCGATTCAAAATTTACAACTTCACTTAAAAAATTTTTTAAAGTTGTTAACCTTCTTTTTTTTTGTAACGTTAGCCATTCTGGTGGTTTGTCCACACGACGCTGCGGTCGTGAGAAGGAACCAGAGCCACTTACAAATATATTCACACATATATTTTTTCATATAAATGTTAGCCGCCCTGGTGAGGTATCGAACCCACAACGCTGCGATTGTAAGTAAGATGGAGTAACGAACTAAGCGCCTTCTCACCAGAGCCACTAATGCTCATACAATACCTTTACCTAATATCGATTAACTTCGGCAAGCTGTATGCAAAACGCTTTCATGTATAGACACACACAAAAAATCATGTTTTACATATATAAGCAAAAATAGCTTCGACCTAAAGCTGCCACCTTTAAGAAAATAACACTGCCACAATACTACCTTTGCCACCTAGCACTATTTTCACCTATTACGGAGGTGTATTAGATTTTCATATTACACTTTCATATTACACTTTCCTATACACTGCATATATTCCCAGTACAACATTAAGGTCCGCACACATCAACGCGAAGTACCGCAGCCGCAGCGAAACTTACTCAAAAATGTTTCTTGCAAATGCGAAAATATATTTGTTTAAGGTGAGAAATTTCATAAAACCAAATAAAAATGTGAATCATTTATAAATTGAAATTCTAAAAATACTACAAAATGAACACCTTTCTTAGAAGTCACTCAAGAAATTGTAAAAGGGGAAATCAAAACTTGAAAAAATTTATTTCTCGGAAAGCAGATTCTTGCTACAACAAAAGATTCACATTCGGTTTTAGTACGTCAAAATACATAATACGAAAATAAAAATTGAAAAAATTCAATGAATAAAACGCTTTGCAATCAAAATAATCGACAATCTGAAATAATAAGGGTATTCATCCTCGAAAACGCGCAGTTGTCTAAAAGAACTGTCAAATTTCATATATTTTGACTGCTCATCTGCACAACTGAATCGTTTCCGAGGGGTTTCCCACTTTAAATGAATCGCCCTAATGTTTAGCCGTAACAGGTGAAAACATTGTTAGGTGGCAACGCTAGCCTTTTGGTAGTATTATTTCCTTAAAGGTGGCAATGGTAAATCAAATTTATATTTTTGTGTGTATATACACATTCACCATACAGCTTGATGAACTATATCGCCATTAGCTCAATTTATTTTATAGCTGGCTGTGGTCTGCTGGTTAGAGCTTCGGCCTATGACTGCGGCAGTCATAGGTTCAAGCCCGCCACCGGTCGTATTTTTTATTTTGAATCCATTGCTTGATATTCTTTTTTTCTTTTTTTAATCTTTCTTTTTTTAATGTAACAGTTCAACTTAACATAATTACATCATCAAACAAAATTTCTTTCTATTCCTTACAAAATTTAATAAGAGTTCACATATTTCATAAATGATTTTCATATGTATATATAAATTATGGAGTTCACCATACGGCTTGGTTTACCTAACCGCCATTAGCTGAAATTATTTTATAGTTGGCTGTGGTCAGTTGGGTAGAGCTTCCACTTTGTCTGCAGCTGTCTTGGGTTCAAGCCCGTCACCGATTCTACGGAATTTCAAAAAAATCGTGAAGCCAATCGTGTGAACTGAATTACTTTTCGGTAGAAATCGAATAAATGCCCGATTTAAAATGTTTTGCGCCGAACACAACTGATACTGGAGTCCCAATCGTGTGATCAGTTAAATCAAACATTGTCCCGATAAAAATTCTAAAATTGAGCAGAATTTATTCTGTCTCTCGCGTACCAACCATAGAACCCAAATTTTTGTTCGGCTACAAAAATTTTAAATGTCAGAAAAATTATTTGAAATTTAATAATATTGGTCAGAAATTGTTGAAATTTTTTTGCTGAAAAATAAATAATAGATATCGAGGGCAACAATTTATTAGAAGACATTTTAACCCAGGAAATGTACCAATATCAACATATAGAAATTTGTACTCAGCGTCTACAATAGCCATTAATACTATGCTATGAGTGCCCTTATAGTTATGAAAAGTACTGTCCGAACCCGCTGGCGCTTTCATAACTACATGCTTGCCATCTACCGCATCAATACAATTGGGAAAATTACACATTTGTTCAAATTTGGTGGCAACGGCTGTCCACTGTTCGGGTGTTGATGGAACCTAACAGATGAAACAATTTTATAATATGTCCATTTACTGAATTTGCATTTGAACTGACCTCCATATATATTTTTTTTTTTTAAAGTTGAGTAAATTGAGTCGCAAACATCTGGAACTATTTTAGATATTGCATTTGGTGCAATCCGGAAAAGAATTGACAAACTTTTGAAGCTATCACCAGTGACCAAATAGCGCAGAGTCACGGCTAAACGTTCGCATGTTGGAATAGCTTTACGCATGTTTGCATCTTGCTTTTGAATACGCTCCGATGTTAGTTGCACCAACTCCTCGAAATTGTCTTCGTCCATACGCAAAAAATTCTTGAAAAGAAAGTTTTGATTGTCGATTTCGCGAAATTCGCGAAGGATTTTTTGATTGGCGCCATCAGTTGGTCGCTTTTGAAGCCATTTGCGTACCCAAATGCTCCTTTCGTTTTTTTCTTTGGTTTTTTCGATTTGGACAATAATACCGTGCACGAAGTAATCACGCAAAATATTCCAGCCAGTTTTCGCTTGTTCCGCACAAAAAAGTTTCTTTTTGTGTTTTTATGCATTTTTATGTTTTGAGTAAAATTATTTGAAATTTATTTTGAAGTGAAATTTTTGTAATCGGCACAATTTAAAGACAATCGTGTGACCAGTTTAAAATTCGTTCGGTGCATATTTTATTGGAAAGAATTTGAGACGACCAAATTTGTCGCAATAGAGGCAATCGTGTGATTTAATAAAAACATATCTGCTTTTCTGCTCAATTTTGAGCAAATGGAGGCCGAACAGATTGTTCACTGATCGGCGCATTTGGGGCAATCGTGGGACCTCGCCTTTAGAAGTCACTCAAGAAATTGTAAAAGGGGAAATCAAAACTTAAAAAAATATATTTCTCGGAGATTCTTGCTACAATAAAAGATTCAGATTCGGTTTTAGTACGTCAAAATACATAATACGAAAATAAAAATTGAAAAAATCCAATGAATAAAACGCTTTGCAATCAAAATAATCGACAATCTGAAATAATAAGGGTATTCATTTATAGTGGGAAACCCCTCGAAAACGCGCAGTTGTCTAAAAGAACTGTCAAATTTCGTATATTTTGACTGCTCATCTGCACAACTGAATCGTTTTCGAGGGGTTTGCCACTTTAAATGAATCGCCCTAATGTTTAGCCGTAACAGGTGAAAACATTGTTAGGTGGCAACGCTAGCCTTTTGGTAGTATTATTTCCTTAAAGGTGGCAATGTTAAATCAAAGTTATGTTTTTGTGTACACATTCACCATACAGCTTGATGAACTATATCGCCATTAGCTCAATTTATTTTATAGCTGGCTGTGTTCTGCTGGTTAGAGGTTCGGCCTATGACTGCGGCAGTCATAGGTTCAAGCCCGCCACCGGTCGTATTTTTTATTTTGAATCCATTGCTTGATATTCTTTTTTCTTTTTTTAATCTTTCTTTTTTAATGTAACAGTTCAACTTTACACAATTACATCATCAAACAAAATTTCATTCTATTCTTTACAAAATTTAATAAAAGTTCACATATTTCATAAATAATTTTCATATGTATATATAAATTATGGAGTTCACCATACGGCTTGGATTACCTAACCGCCATTAGCTGAAATTATTTTATAGCTGGCTGTGGTCAGTTGGGCAGAGCTTCCGCTTTGTCTGCGGCAGTCTTGGGTTCAAGCCCGTCACCGGTCGTATTTTTTTTTTTGAATCCATTGCTTTATATTTTTTTTTCCCTTTTTAATCTTTTTTTTAAATTCTTTTTTAATGTAACAGTTCAACTTTACACAATTACATCATCAAACAAAATTTCTATCTATTTACAAAATTTAATAAAAAATTACATATTTCACAAATTTCTATAAAAATAAATTACATTTAAATTTTAAAAACATAGAAAATATTTTTGCATCTAAAATATATTTAGTAAACATTTAATTTTTTCACATTAGTGTGTTTTTTTCCCGGCACGGAAAAAATATATATATATGCAATGTATATATATAATAATAATGTATACTACTTAACATGTTTTTATAAATCTATATATATATAAAATATAAAATTACACAAGGTTTTTTTAATTCTAATTCTAATCAATATATTTTTTTAAATCAACAGCATTTTTCAGCGCACATGAGTATTGATAAGTTCTAATCGATGAATGATCATTACAATTTATATTGGTTAACATTTTATTACACCGTTCGATTGGAATAAGTTGAGCCCCCTGGCACTTTAGCGCTAAAACAGACTAAATACAGTACTACAAATCGGTGGTTTTTGAAAGTTAATTTAAATCTGATAAATGTTTATAATTCAACTTTTTATACTGATTACGAAAAACATAACCATTTTGAATTTATTTGATTAGTTTAGAAGGTATAACCACAAATGGGTTAACCCTATTTTTGGTGAGTTTTCTCATTGCCACGTTGTAACACCTTCTTTGATTTTGAAAACTTATAGCCCATTTTAAAGGTAATTTATAGGGCTATAAATCCCTTGAATAAACTGAAGTTGCAGCACTTTTAGTTAACACAATAAAAAACAAAAATTCCAAAATTTTGTATTTTTTTTACTACAGACCAAAAACTCTAAAGTCTATTGAATTCCTCTGGGACCATAGATTCATATAACTTGTACGACAATTTAAAAGTATTTCATACAGCTCTTTTAGCTTATAAAATATATTGAAAATATAGGAGCTCGAATGTTAAAACGTTGAATAAAAAATTTCAACTGAGGAAGTATTTTAATTATTTGATAAGCAATATTGACACCAATTCAAAAAATATATCGATCATTGAAATTATATTTGAAAGCTTTTTCCTTTACGTTGTGCGATTTCGAAATCCTTTGAGCGTGTTTTTGAAACTGCCGCCATTCTTGGTACAAAACATCCAATTTCTCTATGCAGTGCGGAATATTTTTAGTAGGAAGTCGAGCTTTTTCCCAGAAAATCATAGTTTCTTGTATGGTCAGTTTTGCACTTTCACGAATACCTAGCTTCACAATGCGAATATTATAAAATAATACACTTAAAACTTGCCAATTTTATGGCAATTTATCTCCCGTTATTACATTTCCGATATAGCCGATCAAATATACTTTTAGGTGGAAATTAGCTAGCGATATCGTAAAAACAAATTAAAGTTCGGAAATATTTGTTCTTAGCCTACTTTTTCCACCTCGAAATTTTCGATAAAAAACAAACGGTCGATTGCTCTGTATTCGCCTGTTGCTCGTAGTTGGCGCAACCAGCAACAGTTTTATGCAAACTATAATAATTCTATTACAATTACATGCAAAACACAGTTTGCCTGAATATATAAAATATTAAGAATTTACTTAAAACACTAAGGCGAAATGATTTCGCATTACCAAACCAAACTGCAGATAAATGTTTTTTAATTTGATTGGTAAAAATATAAAGATAAAAGAAAAACAGGTAAAAAAAATTAGCAAAATTTTAAAATGGACAAATGACACGCTCTGAATAAAAAAGCGATGAAATGTCTGGAGTGTCAGTGCATTTCTTCGCTCTTTTCCTCTGAGCTGATGAGTTTCATATATCTGAAAATTGCGAAAATCCTTATATACTACGACAATTTTTTCGTGGAATAAAACAATTTTTGATTTGATGGAAATGCAAACTATCTTGTTCATAAAAATTTGAAATCATCAAATTCCAACTTTAAAATAAGGTTATGTTTTGTACTGTAATTTTCATGAAATCGTCCAAAATGTTGTATAACACCGTTCGACAAATATCAACTTCTGCACATGATCGGGACTAGGGGTTGCAAACCCGGGATTTCGGGATCCCGGACTTTTTCTTGTCCCGACAGTCCCGGGACTGTGGGCACTAAAATCCCGGGATTTTCGGGATTGCCTTCAAAATTCTGGATTTGGTTAAATTTTACGAATTTTTCCACAATTTTTTTGTCAACAATGTGAATTCCAACAATATAATTTATAAAGGTTGCAACCCTTTTCTTAGATAATACATAGTACCAAAAAAAGTAAAACTTCAGTTTTACATTCGAAAACTGTTTGCAACCCTGTTCTGTCAGCTGTTGACTGCTGCTTGTTGCTGAATTGTTTGTTTTTTACAAAAAAATTACTGGTAATTACTATTATATTTTGTTAAATAAATTGAGTTGATAGAAAATAAGGAACAAGTTTACTTTAGGGCCTGGAAATTTTTTGCACTTTTTTTTTTGATTTTTATGTATTTTCACGTCCTAAATCGAAATCCGAAATTTTGCCCCGGACGCTTATAGTTTCCGAGATATTTGCGTTTAAAGTTCCGAATTATCCCATATAAAATAACCACTTTTTCTTGTTTATGAATTCTTCTTCTTCTTGAAAGTGTCATTCAGAATGAAAGTGGTAGCCGGTGCAAGTATCACGAAACTAATGTTCATGTGTTCATGGAAGCATAAAGTAGGTACTTATATTAATAAATTTATGGCAATGAAGTATTTAGTTACTTATTTTAAAGAATTTATGGAAATATATTTTGGAAATAGGCAAATGAATTTAAAGAAGGATTGAAACAATGTATTTAATTGAAAAGATCGTTATCTTTGCGTCATTTTCAACTTTACAACAATAACAATAACACGAAGCGCGATTTTTTGTTAAAATTTTTCATTTGTAACTTTACAACAATAACAATAACACGAAGCGACGCAGGCGAAAAATTTTAACAAAAAATCGCGCGATTTTTCATTTATAGAGTTATGTAATGTGGTTGTGTTTGTAATAGTTGCAATGTTTTTAAGGGTTGTTCCAACAACAAATTACAAAATCAACATTACAACAACAACAACATTACGACAACAACATTGTCATAGCAATATTACCATACAACAGCATTGCAATAACATTATTACAACAAAAAAACAAAATTAACAAAATTACTGCAATAGCAATAATACAACTGTATTGTTGTAGTTGTGGGGTTGTTGTAGTGTTTGAAAATTGCAAATGACAAAAATTGTGCCTAAAACGAATGAACAAATACATTCAAGGAAGAAGAAGAATTCATTCAATGACGAATAAGTGAATATTTTATATGGGAAAATTCGGAACTTTAAACGCAAATATCTCGGAAACTATAAGCGTCCGGGGCAAAACTCTTCCGGATTTCGATTTAGGACGTAAAAATACATAGGAATAAAAAATAAAGTCCAAAAAGTTTCCAGGCCCTAAAGTAAACTTATGCCAAGCCTCGGACAGAAGCTCGGTCTGGTATTATTTCTTGGTGCACAAAAATGAAAATGAAACCGCCAAATGTGAACAATGCCAGGCTGTATTAAAAGAAAAATAAGTCCTTCGACGCAGTGCTTGCTCGTATGACAGCTCTTGACTGCTTGCCATTTTCAACATTCATCAATTCAGTAGATTTAAGGGAATCTCTTCAAGCAAGGGGATTCGAGGTCCCCAAATCAGTTAATTCTATAAAAACGTCATGTGATGAACTATTTTCATAAAATAAGAGCAGCAACTATTGAAGAACTGAATTATTTAAAGAAGAATGTTCACTAGTTTTCGACGAGTGGACATCTACATGTAACAAACACTTCATCAACATCAATGTTATGGCAAAAGACAAGTTTTTTAATTTAGGTCTTGTCAGATTCAAAAACTCATTTACAGCAGAAATTTGTGTTGAAGTCTTGAGGCCCACTTGCAAAAATTTGCTCTCAACCTTTCTAAAGATATAGTCGGAATAACTACCGATGGCGCAGCAACAATGGTTAAAGTTGGACGCCTTATTGCCCCGAAACAGCAGCTTTGTTTGGCTCATGGAATACAATTGGCCGTAATCGATGTTCTATACCAAATGCAGCAGCCCTCTTTAACACTTGAAGCAGATCACGATGAAGAGAGCGATGAAGAAGACGACGAAAATCAGGGCAACGTTGAATTTACTACAAATAACACTAGTTTACAGCAAAATGTATCCTCGACCTTTGATAATCATTTCCTATGTAAAAACCCACGCTGAATCCGAATATGAAGTCGAAAAATATAAGTAGAACAGTTTTTGAGATATTGCACTATTTGCATATTTTGCATTTTGAAACACATTATTGGAAATATCTCCGGTTTTGATTGTCCAATCACAAAAAGTTTAATATTCTAGTTTTAAAGTTTTGTATTAGAGAAAAGTAGTCAATACAATTACCTTTAATTCGATATTAAACTTTTTGTGATTAGACAATTAAAACCGGAGATATTTCTAATAATGTGTTTCAAAATGCAAAATATGCAACTAGTGCAATATCTCAAAAACTGTTCTACTTATATTTTTTCGACTTCATATTCGGATTCAGCGTGGCTTTTTACATAGGAAATGGCTATCAAAAGTTGAAGATAACGAAAATGTCTTTTCGACATGACAGAACGTTTTCACAAACTTCAACAACCAATTCAAAAATCCATGATATACTTCCGAATGAAACAATTTTCTACATCACAATTCAAAACAGTAAATGAGCTTATAAATGTAATGCAACCAATAAAATTGTCAGTTGAGGCCTTATGCCAAAGAAATATGAGTTTGCACAAGGCAGACATTGCTTTAAAATTTATGATAAATGAAATAGAAAATAGCTCAAGAAATGTCAAAAAAACTGAACAATAGAATTAAAGAACGACGAGCACATTTTTCTGAAATTTTGAATTTTTTAATTGATCCTCACCCTGCAGTTAACATAATAATGATAAAATCTGAATTGAAAAAGCTACTTAAGAGACTTGAAACTCAAAACGGCAATGACGAAAATAGCGAAGATTGCGTAATACAAGAAGAAGTAGAAAAAGAAAACCAAACATTGAATGGAAAATTGCATCAGGTGTTGAACAAAAGTGTCGACAAGCCAGTAACAACTAGCCACCTCAATATCAATTTCACTCAAATATTATAGTATGAAATAAATATATTTGTTAATGGTGGCACTCGTGGCAATCTGCTTCAAAAAGCATATGATTTTCTACTAACTATTCCACCTATTAGTGTTGAGGCCGAGAGTTATTTCGCAACCAAAATTCGGTCAAGCCTGGGGGATGACACCCTAGATGCCTTAGTATTTTTAAGAGCTTACTTCCAAAGAATATCAAACTGATCTCATGTAATGTACCTTTTATGTATATTATTTAATACAAGGTTAGGTTAGAGGGTAGATGGCACCATTGGAGCATAAATACTCCAGTGCCATCACACTTAGGCCAAAAAAGTTGACCCATTGTGATGCCCGTACTTTAAGAGGTGGGATAGGCCCACACTCGTCAAACCATAAGTTGGTAATCCAACCACCCAGAATTTCTTACAAAGGCGAGCATATCACGAAGGGGTTTATCAGATAACTCCGCCAGGTCATCGAAAAAGTATTCCCCAAGGGTTCTGCGCCTGAGATGTTGTAGACTTGGACATCGACAGAGGAAGTGGTGGGTATCTTCCTCGACTTCCTCGTCCCCACAGCCCCTACAAACGTCATTTTGGGTAAGACCAAGTCTCCTAGCATGAGCTCCTAAAAGGTTGTGACCCGTTAATGTGCCCATGAGGACAGATATGGATTTCCTATCAAACTGCAGGAGCTTGACCGTACGTCCCTCATTGCGTTGTGGCCATAGTTTGCGAGAGGTCTCACAGGTGGAGAGTTGTCTCCATCTGATGTAGGCCTGCCTCTCAAACTGTTTTTCTAGTCGTTCCCTAATACTACAGAGTGGGATTTTAACAGAACGGTCCGCTAGGTCAGCACTGATTGCCGACCCTTTCCGAGCTAATTCGTCGGCTGCTTCATTACCAGGTATTCCCTCATGCCCCGGCACCCAGCAGAGCCTAACGCGATGCTGTGAGCCAAGAACCTGCAGCTCTTCGCGACAGCGCCTGACAAGCTTTGACTTGATGTAGACGGCAGATAACGCTTTTATTGCTGCCTGGCTATCAATGAAAAAGGTGATATCATCGTGTGGTATCTCCACCATTGAGGTCGCCTTGGCCGCCTCCGCCACTGCCAGTATCTCCGCTTGGAAGACACTGCTGTTGTCTGGCAGACGGATGTATCCCGTGATCCCTAATTTTTCGCAGGTGTAGCCCGCGCCGGTACCAATGTTCATTTTGGACCCATCAGTGAAGACTGATAGGGGTACGTTTCTTGATAGGTCATTTCCCTGCCACTCTTTCCTGGTGGGAAAGTGACTGGAGAAGGGAATATTGAAGTCTGGGTATGGCAGCAGGTAGTCAGAGCTGATGTCGTTCCCAAGATGTCGTTGCATTATGTCTGAGTGCCCCGTCGAGTTTCTATGCCAGGTTTCTGTCTGGCTTATTCTTAAGGCACTTTTTGCTGCATATTCTTGTGTATATAGGTCTAGAGGCAGAAAATTAAGAATTGTCTCGAGTCCTGCCGTCGGTGAAGATTTCATCGCACTAGATATTCCTATACATGCTATTCTTTGTATTTTTGTCATTGTTTTCAGATTAGTGGTCTTGCTGGCTGATTTCCACCACACGAGGCAACCGTATGTCAGTATTGGTCTAACGATGGCTGTATACATCCATGAGATGATTTTGGGGCGTGGGCCCCACCTTCGTCCAAAAATTCTACTACAGGTGTAAAAGGCAATTGACGCTTTCCTAACCCTTTCTTCTATGTTTAATTTCCAGTTCAGTTTCCTGTCTAAAACGAGACCCAGATAGCGGGCGCTTTCTGAGACTCTGAGAGGGATCCCCTCTATAGATGGTGGTCTGAATTGTGGAATCGTTCGTTTGTTCGTGAATAGGACAAGTTCGGTTTTTTGGGGGTTAACCCCCAGTCCACATTTCTTAGTCCAGTCGCTCAATTGTTTCAGTGCTACTTCTAGTATATCGCTGATGGTCGGAAGGAATTTACCCGTTGCTAGTAGTACAACATCGTCCGCGTATGCGGTCACCTTTATCCCACTCTTCTCAAATTCAATCAGTATTTCATTTAGTACCAAGTTCCACAGAAGTGGTGAGATGACACCGCCCTGCGGGGTACCCCGAGAGGCGGTCGCCTCCATGTTCGTGTTCCCAAGTTCCGTTCTGATTTTCCGCTGGCTTAACATACTAACGATCCAGTCTGTTAGGGCAGGCTCGATATTCGCGTGTGTTAGCGCCCTACTAACCGCACTTACGTTGACATTGTTGAATGCGCCCTCAATGTCTAAGAATGTAGCTAAAGTGTACTCTTTATAAGAAAGATTCTTTTCAATGGTGCTGACGACGCAATGCAGCACCGTTTCCACACCCCTCCCTTTCGTGTATGCATGCTGTGCCGAGGATATATCACAAGGTCTCAGCCTGCTACGAATATAAAAGTCTATGAGTTTTTCGAAAGTCTTCAGTACGAAAGACGTCAGGCTGATGGGCCTAAAATCCTTCGCTAGTGTGTGGCTGGCTTTGCCCGCCTTGGGAATAAAAATAACATTAACTTGCCGCCAAATTGCTGGGATGTGCCCGAGCTTAAGGCTGCTCAAGAACAATCCCTTAAGAATTGGTGTAATAATATTCTTGGTCTTCTGCAGCATTATCGGGAGTATCCCGTCACTACCAGGAGATTTATAGGGCGAAAAAGAGTCAATCGCCCAGTTTATCTTTTCCTCAGTAACTAAACCTTCAGGTATACCATTACTTGTGGTCGCTGTTCTACTCGCGCCCGCATCTTCCTGATCAATATCACAACCTGGGAAATGCGTTTCCAGCAGAAGCCGTAGAGTCTCAGAGCACGATTCGGTCCATCGCCCATCGCTTCGCTTGAGGAATCCAGGTATAGCTGGTGCTTTCGAGAGAAGTTTTCTTAGCCTTGCTGAGTCAGAGGAATGTTCCAAACTACTACAGAAATCCTGCCAAGACGTTCTCTTGGCGTTCCTTGTAGCGGTTTTGAATTTCCTTGTACTCGTTTTGTAGTCGTCCCAGTCAGTGGATACATTGGTTCTCATAGCCTTATTAAAGAGCTTGCGTGCGGCACTTCTTAAGACCATAAGCTCCTCTGTCCACCACGGTGCTGATTTCTTTACCTTGGCTGTCCTCAACGGACATGCCTTACAATACGCCTTACTAAGGAGAAGCCCTAGCGACCTGGCAGAATTGTCTATCTCATGCGCTGATGTCAGATTTTGCGCCTGCAGTGTATGTATTCCATTCCCTACCTCACTTACAAAAGAGTCCCAGTCCGCCTTTCTTGGGTTTCTATAGGGGGGTAATGTATTCTTTGGTATATCTATTTCGAATTCTATTATTCTATGATCAGAGAATGAGGCCTCAGGGGAGACCATCCACTGGTTTATAGATATAGAGTCCGAATTATTCGTTAATGTTATGTCAAGTACCTCCCTCCTATTTCTAGTAGTAAAGGTGGGCTCTCTGCCCTTGTTCGCAATAATCAGATTCTTTTTGATTATATATTCAAATAAAGACTCACCCCATACATTTGTGTCACTGCTACTCCACTGAACATGGTGTGCATTGGCGTCACATCCGATGAGAATGTCCCATCCTTCCTGCTCGGCCTTCACGATCAGTGAGTTGGTGTCATTCGACGGCGGTGGATTCACTGAGTCGTACGGCATATATGTGGAGGCGATGACGAGGGAAGGAGACCCGCGCCTTTCGCACATTACTGCCGTCTGATCAGGGGTCCTAAAAGATGGAAGGAGATATACGTTGATTTGTCTCCTAGCTACTATGCAGGTTCTGATTTTAGTCTCACTGTTTAATGGTTTGACGCTGTATGTGGTCAAACCTTTGTCCGCAAGCCCCCATATGTTACCTCGGAGTAACCAAGGTTCCTGTATGAGGGCGACGTCTACGTTCTTGCTCGCCATTAGCGAAACAAGATTTGCGCTAGCCGCTTTGCTGTGGTGAAGATTAATTTGTATTAGCTTCATGGCAGTAGTGGCATTGTACTTACTTTTCTGGGTGGCTCCACAACTGGCCTCAGTTTGCATCGGGTGACCCCTATGCACACCTTGAAGTTGCATTTCCGTAGAAGTGGCATCGACTTGTGGCTAACGAGTACCACAACCTCTGTGCCCGCCTCCGTTCGCTCAGCAACCTCCACGATCTCCCATTCAAGGCTTTTCAGCTCAGGGTTCAGGTGGCGTAGGTTGCGTTCAATACTTTCCCTTGGAAGATGTGGTCCCGGGATCATCAGTTTGAACTTCTGTCTGGCGAAGTCCAGGACCGCATTTTTGTCGGCGACGCGCAGGTCGGCATGAGCCCACGGTGCGGTTGTGTTGGCGACAAATTCCTCGAGCCATTTCAGCGTGTCCGCATCATCGCACTGAAGCATCTTAAAACCCTTGATTGTGGTCAGCTGGCCGAAGAGAGGGATATGCTTCCCCTTCTTCAGGATGGCATCATTCACACCCTCAAGGATTCTAAGCTCTATCAGCTGCCACTGGTCCTCTGTCAGTCGACGTTCGGGGTTCCCGTAGTCAACCACAGCGACCCTAAGACCGTCCTGTACGACGTCTGCAACGGTTTTCCGCTTTTTGTTGCAGGCCACCGGCGGCGACACCGTATCGTCGTGCCTGCCCCTTTTTGGAGTTCCCGCCACTGCGCCCGATTTCTCTGGAGCAGTAGTGGTCCACCTGAGTTTACCCGCCGCTGAGGTCGGGGGCAAATGGCCTCCATTCCTCGCAGCAAGTAACCTCATGCTGGCCCCCGAAGGTACAGACACGCGCGATATGGGTGCCTTCACCGTCTCCTCCGCCGCCGTTAGCATCTGGCGTTCCCTTTCCGTGTAGGAATTCGGGTCGCGCTTCTTCATCCGTCGTATCAAGCGTTTGGCGTTCAGCCTCTGCTTGACGGTCTTCCCCACGTTTCCAGCACTACCTGCCTTGCTCCCCTCAGCGACCGTTGGAACATCGGGTTTCCCCGAGCCATGGTGGTGTTGCTTCGGGTCCCTCGGCAGGGTGCCCCCCAGTCCCGAATACTGCCCCGCTTTCACGCCATCCTGACTTACCTCAGCGGCCATTGGAACATCGGGTTTCCCCGAGCCATGGCGGTGCCTTGATTTGCCAGAAAGAGCGATCACCGTACAGCAGCTGTCCAGAGTGGTATCACCGTCCGGGACCATTTCAGGACCAGTCGCGACAGACGCAGGTTGCGAGTCAGCTGGGCTGGCTGAGCCTTCGCTCGAGCCGGGCTTCGTATCATCAACAACCTTCGTCTTTTCAGACCGCACACCACCCTGATCCTCCCCCGAACAAGATTGAGCGGGGAGCTCATTACATCGTTCGGGTTTGCATCCAGTGGTACCCGGTCGCATTCGCGGTGGTCCCATAGGCTCCACATCGCCCCGGTCTCCAGCAGGGGCCATCTCTGCGTCCGTTTTATCGGTCGCTGAGGATAGCCCCTGTAGGAAGGCCCGCGCGTTATGCAGCCTTTTACGGTCCCTTTCGTTGAGTTCATCCCAGGTCTTGTTACCCAACCTTCTAACTGTCAACTTGCTGTTTGCGATCCTCTTACGAGTCGAAGCCGTTGACATGGTTGACAGCCCGGATGAGCTGGCGACAGACATATTATCGTCCTCACGAAGAAGCAATTTCTCCATGTTGACGGCAATATTACCGCCGCCTACCTCACCGACACTAATCGATTCATTGTCCGTTGTCGCGCATTGGAGAAGAAGGTTCTCCTCCTCCTCCGTCATGTCCGTCGTCGTTTCTAAATTTTTTAAAGTTTTTTCTTTTTCGGAATTCATTTTTGGTCCCACGAGTGTGGGGGAAGGGCGGTCATCCTGCACTCACACCCAGTATGCAGGAAAGGGGAGTTAGGTTAGAACTAGAGGTCCCCAGGTATCTAGAGCTCGCATACTAAAGACCAGGCTCCCTCCTGGCCACGCATCCCTCGGCGTATGAAGCTCCACCTTGGATTCGGGGATTTTAAGGAGTTACCTCTCCTTCGCCCGACTATGTTGGCCAGACCCAGACAGAACTATGTCCGTGTCGGGAACTGTTACCGGCGGTCACCAACGTGGAGGTCATAGTCGCACTTCCAAACAGCTCTCACAGTTACGGCACGCACCATCTGTTCACCGGAATGATTACGTGTTTATCCCCCTGCACAGAGCTGAATGGCTAACCACATTTAATACAAAGTATTATTTAATGAATTTAATTTAATTTTTGTTTATGTTTATGAACTTTATGTTATATAAATACGTATGCATTTTTTTTGTTTTTTAGTTTTTAAATAAACTCATTACAAACAAATTTTTTTAAAATCCGTTGTTTTAGATCTGAATCATTTTGGTATTAAAGATATGTATCAGAATTTAGATGAACCTTAACATCACTAATATCACAATGTTGTAGTTTCGCCTCCTTTTCAAATGCTAACAATACATATCGAGGTCTTTGGTTTTGTGGTGCTAATTTAACATTCCATAAATAATTTTGCGCTTTAGCAACAAACGGAATTAAAAACAATCCCAAATTCGAAATGATAGCGAAATAGGTTGTTGACTTTGAATTACTTTTAAAATTCGTAATTTTGATGAATCATTTAATTGGATATGAGGTACCTTCCAGGATAGGTTGGTACCAGAATAGGTATGTTCCAGGATAGGTATGTTATTTCAATAACATGATTACCAATACGAAACAAGTTATTGTCTACATCTATATTAGGTTGTCGCGGTATAAATTCGCGGCACAGTTGTTGTTGTTTTGTTTGTTATGTTTTTTTATGTTTCCCTTTTGTTCGGGGCGAGGGGCGAACAAAATCGGAGGAATAAAATCTCACACGCACTAACCGAAAGAACGCACTGAACAATTTTTTTAATTGTTACTATTTTTTTTATTATTTGTTTTGCTTAATTTGAAAGCAAAACAAATTCGCCACTCGCGGGTGGAATGCAGACGGCACGGAAGGAATTGACAACTGCATTTATGCTGTCAAGTTGTCTTTCTCCTCTTTTCTTTTCTTTTGCTTTCGTTAAGTTTGCTTAATGAGCGGCCACATTCCAATGGGGTTCCAGCGTTGCCATTACGAAGAAATAACATAAATAATATAATTTAGACTAAGGCTTTTTGTACTCTTTGAACCTGTTTGAGGGAGGGGAATTTGAGAACATTGATGCTTTCGCCTATGCACACATGAGTGACGCCAAATTTGTATATTCATTTTGGTGGGTGCGGGGGGATATATGTAAATTTACCAAACACACTCTAGAAAAATCCGAAGAGATTTTTCTCATATAGGTGTGGGTAAAGCCCCAACCGCGAATACTGTCTTCCGCGTTAGGTCGCGCTTAAGTGTGGGGGGATAGCAGAAAATGGAAAGTGAGCGCCATAGGCGCTTACATATTCTGATTCTTTTAGTTCTTTTTGGACAGGAGAGAAAAGTGCAAGTTTTGGTTGCGGCTTAATTTGATTTAAAAAAAATTCTATTTTTCTTTTGGGTTTTAAACTTTTAATTTTGTTTGGTTGAATACCTGTGGTTTTAATTTTAAATAAGTGGTTTTTATTTGAATTGTGATTTTTGGTGGTAGCAGCTGAAACGTCGTTGGACCGTGGCTCGATATTTCTATATCGGATTTTTCAAAGAGAATATTTTTGCGTGCTGGTGGTATTTTTCTGCCAGCGAGTGGTTTTAGTTTTTTATTGTGGCAGTCGGCCCTTTAGTTTTGTGGAAAATTAATAAAGTTTGTCAGGTCGTGTGCGGTGAAATTTTGATATTTTTTCCGTTCCAAAATTGTAGTTGTGTTTTTGGGATTTTGTTTGGCCGTTTCCCCCCTTTCTTCCTCACCCACTTTTTTTTTGTTTGTGTCGTCCCGCATCTGAGTCAAGTGGTTGCTGGACATCGATTTTATCGAAGTCTAGCTGGTGAATTGATTCTGCAAAGAATCGTGCGAGGGATTTCAGACAGGTTGGTCTGGTCCCGCAAATCTATTGCCTTTAAGCAAATATAATTTTTGGTATATAAATAATTTCTTTTGGGTATTTGTCGTTTTGTGTCAATTTTGAAAAGGGTTTGTGTTCGGTATTATTTTCTTTGTGTCGGGAAAATTTCCGTTTCTTTTTTTATATATATATATATATGTACTTATATATATATATATTGCGGCAGTTTCGGTATAGTTTTAAAAAGTTTATTTATCAGGTTTTCGCGTGTTCGTGTTGTTCGTTCGGCCGGGGATACCATACCGCGAGGGTCGGCTTTAATCCCACGCTTCGCGACTGTGCTTTTCGGGCAATTAGGGATTTTAATTATCGCGTGGGGATTTTTGGTTTTAGAGTTTTTTTTAAAGTTTAGATAAAAATAGCGCGATAAGCTGGAGCCCAAAGTGGGGCTATTTTAACTAAAGTTTTTGATAATTTTTTTTATAATAATTTTTTTTTAGATTTTTTTTTAGAACAAAATTTTTTTTTAAATTTTTGTTTTTTTTTGTAACTAAATTTTAATTTAAAAAAAAATTAAAATTTTTTTTTGTGTTTTTGTATATTTTTTTTATATGTTAACAAATTATATTTTTTTATTTATTTAGCTTTTTTGAATTGGTCGGAGCAGCGGAGTTCGCGATAGTTCGGTGAGTCCGTTCCATTTTTTTTTAAAATTTTTTTGTAATTTTAGCCTTTAGCTGTTGTTTTTGTATTATTTTTTTTAATTTCTTTATTATTTTAGTTATTTTAGAGTTTTATTTTTATCAATTTTTTTTATATATATATATTTTTTTTTTATTTTAAAAGTTTCTTAAAAGTTTTGTCGTTCCTGGTTTTTTTCGTTCTTTTGAAAGTTTTTTTGTTTGAATTTCTAAACCAAGAGGAACTGGCATACGAGATGGAGGCTCGTGGGTTGCCAGTGACTCCGGTGGAGTCCATGAGGAAGTCCTTGAGGGCCTCAAGGCAAATAGAGCGTAGGGGGTCGGTGGATGTATTTGCAGGTTATGCATTTACTTTTGAGGAGTATAGGTTAAGTGTGGAGAGGAAAATTTCTGAGGTTGAAAAACTTATGGAAACCCCTCCTATCTAGCAAGTCGTCCGATTACTTAAAAATCGTGACAAAATTGGAATGTGCTTTAGGTCGCCTTACTCGTTCGAGGCCAGCCAGTAAGGAGGAAGTAGTTGAGCAGATGACGCTCAAGAATAGGGTTTTGTTAATGTTGGGGGAACTCAACTAGGTGGTTGACTTGGGTGGTGACGGAGATGATGCCTTTGATGAGAATCGAAGGCCGTCTCGACCACCCAAGGGGCTCAGTAGGGAGTCTGCGGTTGAGGGAGAGCCTCAACCCACCCCGAGACCATCCATCTCGATGGGTGAGGTAAGTTTTCTGAAGATAGAAAATTTATCGAAGTGGGGCTTGAAATTCACTGGGGAAAGGTCCGAAATATCCGTGCATGCATTTCTGCAGAGGGTGGACGAGCTGTGCGAGGCTCGGGGCGTTAGCGATGCCAAGTTATTTAGGGGAGCAGTGGAGCTTTTCTCCGGAAAGGCCCTGCTCTGGTTTAGGGATGTCCGCAGGACAGTTTCAGGCTGGCGAGAGTTGGTCGCCGAGCTGAAACTGGAATTTCTGCCCCCCAACTATGACGACATTTTGATGTCAGAGATTAGGCGACGGACTAAGGGTGGGACTGAGTCCATAGGAATTTACGTAGCGGCGATGAGGGGGTTGTTCGGTCGTCTGTCCGACCCCTTGTCAGAGAGGCGTTTGCTGGGTCTGGTGATCGCAAACCTGTCCCCGTTTTACCAGACTCAGCTGGGCTTGACTGAACCTAAGTCTTTATCGGAGTTGGTTTCCTTGGGTCGGAAGCTGGAGGCTGTGTGGGCGAATGTGGAAGCATTCGTGCCGCCACCCAGCAGCCGATCCAAGAATTTGTTGGAGCCAGACTTGGCTTACGTCTCGGCTGAACCCGAGGTTTCAGTAGTTAGGGCCCCTTTGCGTGACGCTAGGTTGGAGAGGAGAATTCAGGCTCCTCCCCAAAATTCTTTTAGGTGCTTCAATTGTAAGCGGTTTGGGCATGTTTTGAGTAACTAGGGCCGTTAGGAGGCCTGGCGTCCTGAAGCGTGATTGCCCCCGATGCTCTCAGAGAGCAGGGCAATCACAGGAGCGCTAGGACAGGGAGGCGGCCCGAGAGCGGCTCCGAGGGCCCGCGAAGAGTCGGGAAATGGGGAGCGAGCTCTTGTGGAAGCAGGGCAAGAAGTTCGCGAGATTTAGGTAGGTTGCCTGCGGGCAACCAGTTGGCTACGGAAAATAGAAATAGGGATCTTTTTGATTTTTTCTCTTTCAGGTAGAGAATTGGATAATATGCAATATTTAGGTGTTAAAATTTTTGGAGTGCGTATGTTAGGGCTTTTAGATTCTGGGGCCACCTGGACGATTCTTGGTGGGCCGGGCGTGGACAGTCAAGCAGCGGTACTATCCGGTATTGCCAGCTATAGATGAAGAGATAGAGGATATGTTAGATAAGGGTGTGATTGAGATTTCTCACAGCCCTTGGGCATCACCGGTTGTGATGATTAGGAAAAAAGATGAAAGTTATGGGTTTTGCGCGGATTATAGGACATTAAATATAAATACGGATCGAGATAGTTACCCCCTCCCTTATATTTCGGCTACTTTAGATAAGCTAAAGGACGCCAAATATCTCTCTAGTTTGGATATAAAATCCGCTTATTGGCAGATCCAAGTAGAGAAGGAGTCTAGGGCCTGCACGGCATTTACAGTTCCGGGCAGGGGGCTCTACCAGTTCAAGCGCATGCCTTATGGCCTGCACAATGCGCCTGCAACTTGGCAGAGATTTATAGATGAGGTCCTTGGGGTTGACTTGGATCCCCATGTTTTCGTGTATTTGGACGATATTATTATTGTTACAAATACATTTGACAACCATGTTCATTAGAGCTGTCCAAAAAAAAAAAATCCCGATCTGTCTCGAAAGTGGCTTAAATAACGCAAATACACCAAAAACTCTTAAGTCCGATCCGATAACGGCAACCCGGCCCGCAAAGGCCCTGAAGTTGGCCAAAACGGGCTAACACTTGTATGGGGGAAAAAAATAAAACACAAATTTTAAGTTCGTTTTAGATCAAGAAAAATACGAGAAAAAAACCATAATTAAGAATTTTTGGCGGAAACCACCCTAGAATTAATTAAAAAACATTTTCGTAAAAATTAAAAAAAAAAAATTAATTATTAAAAAAACTTTTTAAAATAATAAAAATACAAGAAAAAAACCAAAATTATTGGTTACTTTGATAAATTGTTATTAACAATTCTGTTTAATAAAAAGATTTTGAGATTTTTTGTAACATTATAACTTTTTTTGCTCTTCTGGTGGCATCACTGCCGACCATCGCAATGCCCATCAGCTGTTTTTTATTCCGCCGATGGAAGCGATGGCAGTCAGTGACATATGGCGAACAGTGCTACCAGATGATCACAAAAAGTTATTATGTGGCAAAATACCTCCAAATGATTTTTATTAAACAGAATTTTTATGAAATATTTATGGGGAAAACCAACAATTTTGGTTTTTTTATAGTATTTTTCTCATTATAAAATGCATTTTTATTTATTTTTATTATTGATTTTTTTTTTTTTTAATTTTTACGAAAATGTTTTTTAATTAATTCTAGGGTGGTTTCCGCCAAAAATGCTTACTTATGGTTTTTTTCTCGTATTTTTCTTGATCTAAAACGAACTTAAAATTTTTGTTTTATTTTTTTCCCCCATACAAGTGTTAGCCCGTTTTGGCCAACTTCAGGGCCTTTGCGGGCCGGGTTGCCGTTATCGGATCGGATTGAAATTTCAAACTTAAGAGTTTTTGGTGTATTTGCGTTATTTAAGCCACTTTCGAGACAGATCGGGCAATTTTTTTTTTTTTTGGACAGCTCTAATGTTCAGGTTCTGAAGGAGGTCCTTAGGAGGATTTGTTCGGCAGGGCTTAGATTGAATAGGGAAAAATGTAATTTTTGTCTTTCTTCGCTACGGTATCTAGGTTATGTTGTTGATCGACAGGGCTTGCATGGTGACCCCGAAAAAGTTGAGGCAATGCTGAAAATTCCATCGCCCAAAAATTTAAGTGAAATCCGGTCGTTTGTTGGCACTATTTCTTGGTATCGTAGGTTTGTTTCGAATTTCGCAGATTTGGTTAAACCTCTAACTGATCTTCTAAAGAAGAACAACAGGTTTAGATGGTCGCCGGAGTGCGAGGACAGCTTTCTGAAGGCCAAGGAGCGCCTAGTGAAGGCGCCGGTCCTGACCTGTCCTGATTTCGAACGACCCTTCGTAGTTCAGACTGATGCTTCCGATTTTGGAATAGGTGCCGTTTTGACACAGCAGTTTGATGAAGGGGAGAAGGTCATTTCATATTTGAGCAGGTCGTTGAGTAGGTGCGAGAGCAAATATTCCACTACCGAGAAGGAGTGTTTGGCTATTTTGTGGGCAGTTTAGAAGTTGAGGCCATACATCGAAGGGGTTAGGTTCACATTGGTGACCGACCATTATTCGTTGGTATGGCTCAACAATTTGAAGGATCCTTGCTGTAGGTTGGATAATAGACAAATAGTTTGTTTAGCTCTGGGTACGAGTGGAAGAGAGTTATGGGCAGGAGTGATAGGCGCAGTATTTTATTCGAGTGTCACGATAATCCATTATCGGAGCACATGGGCGTTATGAAATCATACGCAAGGGTAGTTGAGAAATATTATTGGCCAAAAATGAAGGCAGAGATAGCTAGATATATTAAAGGTTGTAAGGTTTGCCAGAGGGTGAAACCAGACAACAATAAGCCAGCTGGTTGTATGGTAGAGAGGACAAAGAAGTTAGAACCTTGGGAAATGATCTGCGTAGATCTGGTGGGACCCTTGGTGAAGTCTAGTCGGGGATTTTGTTATATTTTAACGGTGGTTGACTACTTCTCCAAATTCCCATTGTTGTTTCCGTTGCGAAATGCAACGCCAAAGAGTGTTTGCAAGGAGTTGGAAGATAATGTCTTCCTGCTCTTTGGAGTTCCCAGGTCCATTGTATGCCACAATGGGCCTCAGTTTCATAGCAAGGATCTGCAGAGTTTATGCGCTTCGTATGGTGTGAAGATGCGGTACACTACACATTATCATCCCCAGGCTAATCCGGCCGAGCGGATTAACCAAATTATTAAGACCACTTTGAGGGCGTACGTGTCGGAGAACCACAGGACGTGGGTTCCGACAAGGGTGGCGTGTTGCATTCGAACAGCGCAGCATGAGGTGTTGGGGGCGTCTCCATACTTCGTGAATTTTGGCCGAAATATGGCGGTCAGGGGTGATAGAGATTATAGACGAGTGGGAGACTCAGACCAACCGGACAGTAGTAGTGAGGAACGGGCCAAGAAAATGGCAGGCTTGAGGGAAGACATACGGAAAAGGTTAGAAATGGCAAGTGCCAAGACAACGAAAACGCACAATCTCAAACGTAGAGATGTACAGAATTTACCACACGAGTTAGTATGGAGACGTAATTTTGTTTTGTCCGATGCTGCAAACTATTTTGCAGCGAAGTTAGCTCCGAAATTTGTTGGACCGTTTAGGGTTAAAAAGAAGACGAAGACGGACGAGAAAAGGGGACATGGCATGTGCAGGACCTTAGGCCGCACATCGACTCAGGGTGATTTTTCTCCGGTTAGATTCGAAAGTTGGTTGGTCTCAGGAGACCAAGCAACTTTCGCGGAGGTGGAGGTGAGGTTGTCACGGTATAAATTCGCGGCACAGTTGTTGTTGTTTTGTTTGTTATGTTTTTTTATGTTTCCCTTTTCTTCGGGGCGACGGGCGAACAAAATCTCACTCGCACTAACCGAAAGAACGCACTGAACAATTTTATTAATTGTTACTATTTTTTTTTATTATTTGTTTTGCTTAATTTGAAAGCAAAACAAATTCACCACTCGCGGGTGAAATGCAGCCGGCACGGGGGGAATGGACAACACATTTATGCTGTCAAGTTGTCTTTCTCCTCTTTTCTTTTCTTTTGCTTTCGTTAAGTTTACTTCCGCTGAGATATTTCACATATAGGTGTGG